>CM053265.1:33539793-33650478 GCA_028583415.1 Protea cynaroides
TTTCTCTTCCTCCCACCCCTTTTAGTTCTCTCTCTCTCTTCTCTTTCTACTTCTCTCCCTATCTCTCTCTCTCCCTCATTCTCTTTTCTCTCTCTCTCCCTCATTCTCTCTCTATCTCTCTCTCTCTTCCATTTTCTCTCTCTCTCTCTATTACAATGGATTTCATCACTGGCCTACCCTCGACACCATGGTCGGTGGATGTAGTATGGGTTATAGTCGATCGACTTACCAAGATAGCTCGATTCATCGCTGTCAGACCTCAGTATACCATCTAGAAGTTGGCCACGCTATATGTGGATAATATAGTCAGACTTCATGGCATCCTAGGAAGTATAGTATCTGACAGAGATCCCCGTTTTACATCAAAGTTCTGGGAAGGATTACAAAAAGCTATGGGAACCAAGTTGAAGTTTAGTACAACTTTTCATCCTCAGACAGACGGGCAATCAGAAAGAACTATTCAAATCTTATAAGATATGCTCCGAGAGTGTGCCCTAGATTTCAAAGGAGCTTGGGATGAGAAGCTATCGCTCATCGAGTTTGCTTTTAACAATAGTTACAGGCTATGATCCAAATGTCTCCATATGAGGTGCTCTATGGGAAGAAATGTCATACACCTTTGTTATGGAATGAGGTGGGAGAGAGAAGCATTGTAGGACCAGAGTTCGTCGAAGAAACTTGTCGAGCGATTGATCAAATTAAGGAAAGAGTGAAGACAGCTCAAGTTAGACAAAAGCACTATGCTGATAACCGATATCGAGGTCTGGAGTTTGCAGTAGGTGACAAGGTATTCTTGAAGATATCACCTGTGCGAGGTCTGAAACGGTTTGGTAAGAAGGGGAAGCTATGCCCCAGGTATATGGGACCATACGACATTTTGGCCCGACATGGTAATGTGGCATATCAACTGGCTCTACCACCATCCATGTCAAGCGTTCATGATGTGTTCCATGTTTCTTTATTGAAGAAGTATGTTAGGTATCCATCGCACATCTTGACAGCAGACCCACCAGACTTGACTGAGGACTTGACATTTGAAGTGCTCCCTGTGATGCTCACAAGCCGAAAGGTACAACACCTCCGAAGCAAAGATATCCATTATGTGAAAGTGCATTGGAAAAGCCAAGATGTAGAAGAAATCACTTGGGAGGAAGAGAATGCAATGCGAAAGGAATACCCTTACCTTTTCAACGAACAAGGTACGCATAAATTTTGAGGCTGAAATTTATTTTAAGGGTAGGGGAGTTGTGAAACCTACATGCAAATTTCGGGGATGAAATTTCTTTTAAGGGTGGGGGAGTTGTAAGACCCGCACTCCATGAACCCGATCTAAACCTTTAATTCATGCTGTAACAAGTCTTCCAATCACACTGGGCCAGACAGGACGAGCAGATGACAACTAGGTATGAAAATGGACCAGACTAAATGATATTTTTCATACCGGTCGATGGTACCAATCGACTAGTGTATGCCTGCGCAGGCAGACCACTAAGATTAAGAAACGGATCTCTACGGGTCCTACTTTCCAAATTCCAAATCGAAGGACTTTCCTAATGTTAGGGGGCTTCTTAAACTCAACCCTATCTATATAAGGACCCCTAAACCTCCTTAAATCCCTTTTATTGATCCTCACAAACCCGAGAGAGGAGAAAGAGATTGAAGAAGGAGAAGGAGCTAAGGAAGGAGAGGGAACAGCCGCCATTACCGTTGGACGAAGAACGCATTACCGTGAACCAATGGTAAGTGCTTAAACCTTGCTCTACGTTAAGCGTTCTAGAATGGTTAGTCATAATTGGATCATTACCATGCAAGGCGAGGTATTGATCTAAACCATATTTTGCCGTCAAACCCTAATCCAGTCGGTAAACCCTAAATTCAAGTTCTAGGTCGGAGATCATCGAAACTAGAACTTGAATGGAGTTGGAAATAACTCTAACTCAGTGCTCAGACCTAGAATGTATAGGAGAAACCCTAGAATCAGTAGGGGGTGACCGACGGAATGCGAGAACCAGGTGTATGGTCTTTTGGAGACATACCGGTCGCACCCTATGCGACCGGTACCTGCGACTGGTATCTCCCAGAGACTGGTCTGTGGGGACCGGTCCACCATACCAGTTGCATATTTCCCCACAGTGCCGCGGCCGGTACCTGCTACCGGTACCTGCGACCGATCTGCTCTGTGAGGAGTATTTTGACCTTGTTGGTTTTCCGACCAACGTAAACCCTAAGAAAAACTATTCTAACTCCACCATAACGTCGTGTAGGACCTTGTGATAGAATGTTTGGATTCTGTGACGCGGAGCAAGCTATTAATCAAGCGTCAGGTAAGGGAATCGGACCTAAACCCTAACAATTTAATAACAGTAAAACGTTGTTAATAATTATGATTCTATGGACTGATGTTTGTGCATACTCACATGTCATCTTTACTTTCAGTTATTATTATTGTTTATGCATACTTGCTATGCTAGGATGTGACTGTTAGGCATGTGATTGTTTTCGTTGGTGTGTGGAATGGGAAGGGCCTGGGGTCTGGGATCATTCCTCACACTAGCACCTTTTCATATCATTCTGTCTTAGCATGCTTGGTGCTAGTAGGGTATCAAGGGGAGGAAGTGACACTCTGGTCTCCAGCCTGACCACTAGACTCTAACTCTATCTCTATGTCACAGGGAGCTGTGCTGGGATAGGACCTATTGTGATGACATATAGGATTGGTTAGTTGCGAGCCCAGTTTGCAAGCTCTCGCCAATAGGGGCTTACGTATTGGTATGGGTAGGGTATCAGGGGAAGTGTTGGCGGTGTTTGATCCGGACGCTTTAGCTCTATCTCTATTCCATGGTGGGTGCATGTGGAACGACAGTGGTGTTTGATCCATTGGACGGCTTCACACACTCGTGTATAGAGGTGCGGTGGCCGCCAATCCTTTCTATAGAACATTGCAAACTTAAAACCAGACCATAATGTGAATGTTACTCATGCATATATTTGTCGCATTGTCTGATTGTCTTACTAAGCAAAGTTGTGAGCTCACCCTGTATATATATACATGTTTTTAGATGTTGACGCAGGTTATACTGTTGAGGACTACATGGAAGCTCTGGCGTATGGAGGTGTTGCTGCTTTAAAAGTGCAAACAGGAGAGGACGAACATGAAGCTTCATGCGAGTACCCATTCTACATGTACCTCGATTTGTTTAGTTTATTTATTGTTTTCAGTTGGATTTACAGTTGATGTAAGGATATTTATTTACGTTTTGGTGTGGAGAATAATTAGATATTTTATTTAAATTATCAATAGAGAATTCAGTTCATTTAATTTAAGACTTCCGCTGTATTTTATTATATTCTGATTATGGTTATGTGCAATGGTTTGTATGAGTGGACACGGTCTTATCGAGATCCTAGTGTGAGCCGTTGGTTCAGTAACGGTTCACTCACACTTCTGGTTCAGCCGAAATTGAGGTGTGACAATATTATTCACAATGATGAGACGAAAACTTGGACATAATCATCTACTACTGTTTGCTACTTGTGATTAGAACCAGGACGTTTACATATAATAGATTCTAGATCTAGCAATCAATTTTAATTTAACTGATTCAGTAGGCCATTACTGAATTATTTAAACAAATATCATAAATAAAGAGAAAGGAATAACATTAACAATTCCAATAATAGAGAGAAAAAGAACATCGTTACTGAATAGAGATTATACCATTGACATGAGTTTGGGCTACAAAATCCCCTTGAACTGAATGAGAAAATTAACTAGACATTATAATCTTTTCGGAGAGAGAAAAAATTCTAGCAAAAGAGAGAGAGAGAGAGAGAGAGAGAGAGATTTATTAACTTAACATTAGTGCTCTATATATAAAATATGACAATCCTTTACAACTTATAACTCCTTCTTTGTGTAAGATTCCTTCTTTGTGTAGGTTTCCTTCTTTATTTAGAATTCTGAAATTGTAGAGTCTTCTTTTCTTCTTTGGAATCTTCTATTGTAGGTTTAGGTTTCCTAACTTGATTAGGAGACTCTTTATGGAATTTACATCTACCGTTGAAAGCTCTAATCAGATCGTACGACTGCTCCAATTCGAATTCGATTAGATTTTCATGTCAGACTTTGAGGCCACATTTGGAGACCCAAACGAACTTGGATTTTTCTCCATAATATTATTCCGAAAAGGTTGAGACATTCTCTACAACTTTATAGAAGATATCTTTTCAATTCTGAAACTCCTTCCATGTCAAAAACCTGCATGAAACTCAGAACGTCAATATTAAAAATGCTAAAATTTTTCTATCTTTTAGCAATTAATTCACAAAATTTCTAAAATATATCAAATTCATAAAATTCATCCTATTCATTTCAATAAGACATAAAACCCATTAAAAAACATAGTATAAAGGTTATAAAAATATAAAAATCACACACTTATCAATAATGATAAACACCTTCTAACCTATTTGTAGATTTTAGATTATATCAATTTATTATAAATATAAATAAATACCATAAATCATACCAAGCAACTACGTATATCAAAATGTATTATATAATTAATTCTATAAAACATACCAATGGGAGCCGTACAATATTCTTTTTAATGGGCAGTTCAGTAATATCAGACACCGAAGCCCCTTCCTTGTAGTTTTTGTAGAATAGCAGTCTCTTTCTCTCTCTATTCTAGCTAAGCGGTGGCACTGTCGCATAAGGTTGAGACCTGCGTCTATAAGGGTGGTGACCATAGTAATTTATCTTCGGCTATGTTTGGTTGCAAGGGAAATAAAAAAGGGAAGTGAAGGGAAATTGTTTTCCCTTTTGAGTTGTTTGGTTGCATGAAAAGTGAAGTGAAATTAATTTTACATCGATTGTTTGGTTGGATGTAAAATTGATGTAAAATTTCAAAAATTTATAATCTATCATATTTTACCAAGTTATAACTTCGCTCTAGCCCATTTACTAAAACTACACGTTTAATGAATGGATCCCCCCCCCAATTAAATATACCCTACCCCACCCCCCCCCTTTTTGCCACCCCCCCCTATTCTCCCTTATTTCTTTCAATCCCTAATAACCTTTAATAATTAATAATTATATTATTTTTTTATTATTAACTTTAAAAATTAAATTCAAATCCCATCCCCCCCCACCTACCCCTTCTTTTTTTTTTCTTTTTTTTTTTTTTTTTTTAAAATTTTTATATTTTTTTAAAATTATATTTAAAAAATCATCTTTTTTTTTAATTATTCCCCCCCCCAAATTATAAAATAAAAACCAAAATTTAAAATATTAAAAAAAAAAAAAATTCCCTCTCCCCCCTCTCCCCCCTTTTCTTTCTTATTTTTTTTTTTTTTTTCATTAAAAAAAAAAAAAAAAAATCCTAATAGGTCCAACATGCAAAAATTTGCATGATCGTATCAAAAACCTTCTCCAAAGAATTGATAAAAAAAAAAATCAATAGGAACTTCCAAAATACTCCAATAGATAACACATGAGCATAATCATTCACTACAATTACATCCACATAGAAGCTCATCTTAATTGCTCCAAGAGTACAACACAAGTCCTCATAGGCCAATTTTCATATGCAACTGTACAAGGACAACAATTACATGCTTGGCTTTAAGTGTTTTGTAACATCCAAGACTATTATATAGCTTATGATATATAGTAAAGTTATGAAAGGAATAAAATTGTTCAAGAATTTCTCCTCTTGATTATAATGAGTTTGCCATTGAATTTGCTGCTGCTGCTACCCCACATCTGATTAAACCACCCCATGTTTTGTTCACTAGCTTCTTCTTGGTTTTCAGCAATTTATTAAGTCTTGGCCCTCACAGTAGAAAACCTTAGTCAAAACTATTTCTGATAATAATTTAGCATTGTTGACAGTTGCTTCTCTGGAAGATATGTTGGGATTGCTTGAGTTTGTCTTCACACTCTTCACCCTAGAGGGCTGAGCCAAAGACCTGAATTGAGGAGCTTGAGGGACAGCATCCAGCTTCAATGTTGTTGCCAACTTCTATATCATTGGCACCGAATCACCCTCCTGTATTGGGGTAAACAAAAAAAATTGCTTCAACAAATATTCATAGGAGCATGTGAGTTTTACCTTGTTAATGCCACCAGTAGGTCCTATAATAGAACTCCTACTAGCTGAAGATTTTGTTCTCATTCCCAAGTTTTTAATATAAGAACTAAACCATAACCCTTGAATTACTCTTCGCATACCTCAGAGGTAAAACAAACAATCAACAAGCATAAGAAATTATCCTATTCTAAGCCGACTAAAGGACCTCCAATAAAACTTAATATGTGATGCATAGATAATTTGAAAGTCAGAGCAAGGAAATGCAACCTAAAGCAACTGACCCTCATTGAAAAACCCCAACATGATTCTAATTACAAAGACCACATCAAAAACCAGCTTGTTAAACCAAAGTAACGAATGTAAAGCGGAAAATATATTAATAGCAACATTTAAGTGCATTAGTGGCTTGATTGATTATCCTGATGCTTGTTCTCTGGGGAGAAACAACCCTTTGCAATACGGCTCCAAGTGACTTAGCCAAGTATTTAAAATATCAACATTTAAGCACATCATTGTTTCACATGAAAAAAAAAATACATGAAAACTTTATTTCAAGAATCAAACATCACTTTTCTTTCTGGTATCCTTCTTTCTGCTTTAGTGATGCAAATTCAAAATACCAATCTAAATTTATACAAGTACTTATTTCTTTGGTTTGCTCAATACATGGAACAAACTGGTATAACACATGATGGGTATGGTATGGTAAGAAGAATATATGAAAAATTTCCTAGTTGGATCAAACAAAGAAAAAGATCAGCTGTCACTTACCTAAGGACTAGCAGCCTCCATCATCCCATTGCGTATCCAATATCCCTAACATGGCTAGGACCATGTGGGATGAACACTGTGGTGTTCTTTGATGAGTTCCCAAGGTCCTTGATTCACATTTTACTAAAGGGTACTTAGGCCATTACATTATTAAGGTCTTGTACATGTCATCACAAAATGGTAAAAAGTTAATGGAATGGGCTTATTTGTAATTATGTTATACATGAAAAGGTAGTATGAGTCATTGTTTGAATGTTTTGAGAGTATTTAGATTATGTGTGAATTACAAGGGAGGTATGAGTCAATTTTCTTTTTCTTTTTTTTCTTTTTTAATTTTTTTTGGGGAGGGAGGAGGGGGTGGGGTAAGAAGGAATTTTGCCTATTAGTACATTGTTGATGCCAAGATCCTTTTGAACTAAGAAGCTGGGCTTTCTAAGCTCCTCAATATTTAGTAACCCCATGCCTAGTAAGCCCATGATTTTTTAATTTCAAATCCCCAGAACCATTGGAGCACGAAAGATATCGTGTCACCGTTGCAGCATTCCAAAAACAATAAAACAAGAAAAAGCAGAAGTCGTACATAGCACTACTTTACCGTTGGCAAAGAGAAACAAATAAAAGAGGCAAAAAGCGAACAGAGGAGAAGAACCTTAGAGAGAGAGAGAGAAGGAGGAGGAGGAGGAAGGAAGAAAAAGAAGAAGGGCAGCATGTACTTTAAAAAGGAAGAAGGAACAGAGAAGCCTATCAGAGAGAGAGAGAGCGAGCGCGAAAGAAGAAGAAGAAGAAGAAGGCAGCAAGTATTTAAAAGGAAGAAGAAGAAGCTAAGAGAGAGAGGCGGCGCGAAAGAAGAAGAAGAAGAAGGGCGGAAAGTACTGTGATTGTGTAACTTGTGGGTTTCTATCATATTTGACTTCTGTTGCAACAATGGCGGTCCTTCGCCAGGTGGAGTTTTACTTCAGCGATAGCAATCTTCCCAGAGATAAAATCGATCCGTGACAGCGAAGATGGAATGGTTTGCTTTGGCGTTGCGATTCGTCTTCTTTGGGATCCTTAATCAGCGGAGTCAGTTCTCGTTTCAATGATTGGAGCAGGGAGCAGTCTTCATACTCTAGTTATGATTATCATGATCAGGTAAAGAAATAGAGCCGTTATAGAACTCTATGTGTCCCTTTCCCTTTCGCCCGAAGATGGAATGATTTTCTTTGGCATTGCGATTTGCTTCTTTGGGATCCATAATCAGTGCAATCAGTTCTCGTTTCAATGATCGGAGCAGGGAGTAGTATTCAAACTCCTTTTATGTCTATCATGATCAGGTAAAGGAATAGGCTAGATTAAAGCCTTGTTTGGCCCTTCTGGATCTTCTCTTCTTTTTCCCTGTTAGCAGGTTTATTTTATGCCCTTAATAGTCAGCCCGAATCGTCTCCTATGCGTATGGGCATAGGAGAGATAGCGGAGACCATTGGATGGCCGCCAAGTGGAAAGGCAGCCATCCAATGGTGGTGGTATTACAAAATAGTTTTTTTTTCTTTTTTGGTAATCTGCCTTTATACTTCTTCTTCTTCTGTTTCTTGTCTCAGCCTCCTCTCTCCTCCTCCTCCTCGTCCTCCTCCTTCTTCGTCCATTCTAAGTCTTTTTTTTCTTCTTCTAGTTTTCTGTCTTCTTCTTCCTCCTCTCTAAGTCTTTTTTTTCTTCGTCTGGTCTTCCGTCTTCTTCTTCCGATGGTAAGCACTGCATGGCAGATGGTGGGGTACAAGATTGAGTTAGGGGATAGGAGGAAGACCTCGTCTCCCTTCACACAGTGATTGTGTTTTGCTGCAACTGATAAAGGGGGAGATCGATGACTATTTCAAAATAGTGGGCTTATAAGACTGCAACTACTCATTATTTTAATCCGAATGAAGAAAAAAAAATTAGTAGAAGAGGAGGAAGAAGAAGACGGAAGATCAAAAGAAGAAAAAAGAGACTTAGAGAGGAGGAAGAAGAAGACGGAAGACCAGAAGAACAAAAAAAAAAAATTAGAAAGGAGGAAGAAGGAGGAGGAGGAGGAGGAGAGAGGAGGATGAGACCAAAAAGAAAAAAAAATGATTTTGTTATACAACCATTGGATGGCTGCCTTTCCACTTGGCGGCCATCCAATGGTCCGCCATCTATCCTATGCCCGTACGCATAGGAGACGATTCGGGCTCCTTAATAGTACATAGGTGCGAGTTCTGATCTATTTGCTACATTTGTTAATCATTCTAATGTCGGAAAGTCCATTGTCTGATCCTGCTTTGCTTTATGACACACGAGTGTAATTTTTACAACCATAGCCATAAGAATGCTCTGTTTTCTGTTTTGACTGTGACAAGTCACTAGAGGACTTGTATAAGTAATATGCTAAACTTATGCCTTAGTGGATGTTTTATTTTATCGTGTATTCTTGCTTACAGCTATTATTTGTATACTGTTAAGATGAGTCTATGTTTATCATTTGTAATCTTGTTCTGTAGAGACTACAGAGCACTAACATGAAGTAAACTGTTCCAGAAACATATCTAATTATATGACATTAACAGTATGCAGAGATGTAAACAGGCCACTTTTGTGTTGTGACCTTGCTAGGCTCTAATGGTGAATTTTCTGGTTTGGTAAATGTTTTGGGTTTGAAATTTCGCAGATGGACTGAATCAAATCAAAGGACTAAAAGTGGATATGGGTTCAGTTTAGACCAATGTTGTGAGTATCCCATACAATTTTTTTTTGTTTGAGCCTTTATTGATGTCCATTTCTATTACCACTATGGGTGTTGAAACAGTTGCTATAGCCACATGGCTGAGTTGGTTGTAGGTTAATTAAGTGTCCCATGAATTATAAATTAAAATTAAAATTACAATTTCTGCTTGTTAAGGAACTCAACCTGTACTGGGCTAACTTTTTTTATTTAATGCAAAATTTATTCTTTCAAGTTTGGAGAGCTTATGTTCTTAACGTTATAGTCTTGGAATTTTTCTCTACACTACTACATCTATTTACTTATAATTTATAACTTGAGTATTTGATATGATTCTTATTTGGACATATCTGGGAACATCTCTTTCAAATCTTACTAGAGTATGCTGTAAAATCTCATGTTTCTCTTTCATTTAATAGTAATGGAGATGTAACCCTTTTTTTTTTTTTTTTTTTTTTGTGATCAGATATTTTTTGATGTTTCAGAGGGCTCAAAAATCACAGTAGAAAAGCTCAGCCAGTTCTTGGAAAAACATGGTATTCTTGTGATGCCAGTAGGTTCATCTAGGTTGTTTTCCTTGTTTTTGAAAGTCTAGGCTGTCATCTAACAATGTTATACTTCTTTGTTATAGGGTTTTCCCCCCTCCTAATTCTGTTTTATAGAGTTTGTTGTCTCGAGGTTTTAAGAATTGCGGTAGATCTGGTGTATTGCCAATCTGTATTGGTATCGCTAGTCCCTGATCTGGCTGATATCTGGTTCATATCACTGTGGATCAGCCAATCCATTCAGTATCACCGGTGTCTGATCCAGCCACTGATACCGTGATTTAAATCCTTGACTGCCCCAGAAACATGCATGATACAAACACCAATCTTTATGTTGACTTTTCAGATAAGCATGCCTATTTATTGGCAGTGGTAGGCCCATTAGTAACTGTTAAGATCATTACTAAATGGAAAAATTAATGTTAATATTAGTCATCATGACAGTATCAATATTAATTAATGTTATTATTAGTCACCATGACAATATCGATATTGTTCTTCTACTTCTCCTTCTCCTTCTATGACAAGTTTCGGCCCCAGTTTCTTCTTCATCTAATCTGGTTTTACCATTAATAGACCATTGTTTTGGCAGTGTAAAACTTTATGGAAAGTTGTAATGGAGTTACTGAAGTACATTGTTATGTGGAGAAAATAGCATTTAGTATATGAGACAAGTGGTCAATATGCATGTATGTAAAACTTTATGGAAAGTTGTAATGGAGTTACTGAAGGACATTGTTACGTGGAGAAAATAGCATTTAGTTTCCTAGCTGAGACTATGTTATGAGGATTTCATCCCCTTGAGAAGAAATCGAAGCTCATACTGATATACATGCATGCAATCGAGTGTTGAGAAGATTTCCTTAATCTTTGCAGAAGTTATTGGGGTTTTGGCGTTTCAGATGAGGAACAGAACTGTCGAAGCTTTTAAACTGTGAGAGGGTCACTGTAATTTAAGCCAAAGGGCGTGGTATTTTGACATTTGCTGCAGACAAGCAGAGAGACCTGGTTTTGCCGTTGAATTTGGTGCAGGGGGAGGAGGTAAGAATTTTTAACTTAATTTTTCATACAAAATAAACATTTCTACACTTGGAAAAGTTCTAAGGAGGATAGAAAATCAATCTAGGTCAATGAAGTTGGCCCTCTACCTTTGATTCAAAACTTCTCTGGAATAGATGGTTGACCAGTTCATAACTTGAATAATTTTTTCAACTTTGAGTGGATTAGAGTTACCCCAACTCTTCAATTACAGGGTAGAGTAGCAATTGAGAAAATAAGTGTCACAGTTTGAAGTTGTTGTTTCATTTCCCTTTCTTATTGAAGTGTTAGTTTTAATGGTTGCTGCAAAGAAGAGTCCAAATTATTTGCTTTTAAGAAACCATCATCATCATCATAAAGTGCTTGGAAATTTTTTGTTTGATAAAATTTAGTGGTTGAAGTGTAGAGCACCAAAAAAGAAAAAAGAGAAAGTGGTTGAAGTGTTACTGTTTAATTAAATAACTGTTTTTGTGATCATGATTCCTGATTTTGTTCTTGACTAAACACTTCAGGGAGGAGGGAACTGTTGGTCTTATCATCGTATATTTTGGAGAAATGGCGACCAGAACAGTGGACCTCCGATCAGACACAGACACCAAACCAACTGAAGCAATGCGAGCTGCAATGGCCAATGCTGACGTCGATGACGACGTGTTGCGTAGGAATCCAACTGCCTACCCCTTTGAGGCAGAAATGGCAAGGGTCATGGCAAGGAAGCTGCTCTCTTTGTTCCTAAAGGAACCATGGATAACCTCATAAGTGTATTAGTCCACTGTGAGGTTAGAGGAAGTGAAGTCATTCTTGGAGACAAATCCCATATCCATGTTTATGAGAATGAAGGAATTTCAACTATTGGTAATGTACATCCCAAGAACTGTGAAGAATAATTGGATGGAACGATGGATATTGCTCTGATTGAAGCTGCAATAAGAGATCCTGCAGGGAAGGTTCATTACCCGACTACCAGACTTATCTTCTTGGAGAACACACATGCAAAGTAAGGACCTTTCTCTTTCATGACATAATACCAAGCTTGTGGTGGTCCTGGTGGATGACTTGATAGTACCCACTTCAGTCATTAAATATTATTTTGTTTATTGGATTCCCACTTTGTTTTCTACCAGGGTAATTAGCCCCTAGGTTTGTCCAACCGTCAACTCCTATTTAGGTTCCGATTCATGTTGGAATTAAGAAATTTTTCATTCATATGAACTCAATGTGAGCATGAGTTAGCATCTAGGCCTGTTCAACTATTACCTCTGGTCCATGTTCCATTTCATGAAGGAATCGAAGAGAATTTCAGTCATTTCAACTCAATCAATCCATCATCTCTAGCAATTAAAGTCCAATCATGATTGTCATCCTTGGCCTCTATCAATCGGAGCCCAACTCAAGCAATCCTTGCCTCTAGCAATTAGACCCTAGTCCATGACTGTCAATCTTGATCTCTATCAATCAGAGAGCAGTTTAGAGTCAATCTTGATCTCTATCAATCAGAGAGCAGTTTAGAGTCAATCTTGATCTCTATCAATTAGAGACCAATTCAAAGTCAATCTTGATCTCTATCAATCAGAGACCAATTCAAAGTCAACCTTGTTCTCTATCAATTAGAGACCAATTCAAAGTCAATCTTGATCTCTATCAATCAGTGACCAATTCAAAGTCAATCTTGATCTCTATCAATCAGAGACCAATTCAAAGTCAATCTTGTTCTCTATCAATCAGAGACCAATTCAAAGTCAACCTTGTCTCTATCAATTGGAGACTAATTTAAAATCAATATTTGGCTCTGTTAATTAGATCCCGATCCATGTCCATCATAGCCCAGTGCTACAAGTTAGGATCGCTCGTCAGGAATGGCGAATGAGAAGCATTCCTCATTGCCTGTCAGTAAAGATCAATTCTAGATTTTAGAGTCATCAAGAAAACATGAAACCTTTAGCTATGATAATGCTATCCCATCTCGGGCATTTCTGCCCCATTGGCCAAGGAAATGCTAGAATCCAAAGAGTTGTCCTCATATTTCTTATTATTCAAAGAAAGGGAATGGAATTTTCCCGAGCAGTAGGGTAGACCAAAGATGAGATCCGATATGCCCCAAGCTAGGATAGGAACCAGAATCACAGCTTGGGAATGGTCCAATGATGAAACCCTTAACCCCTGAACTGGGGCATGAACCAGATTAAACTAGGACCAAAATTGAGTGCGGTCCAATGAGGAAGCCAATGACCTCTGAATTGGGGCACGAACTGGATTGACCTTGGGCCTGAATTGGGTATGGTTTAATGAGGAAAGCCCTTGAGCCCTAAGTTGGACATGAACTGGATTGACCTTGGACCCAAATTGAGTGCGGTCCAATGAGGAAAGCCATTATGCCCTAAACTGGGCCATGAACCAAATTGACCTTAGACCCAAATTGAGAGTGGTCTAATTAAGAAATCCATTGAACCCCCCAAGTCGAAGCATAGACTAGTCTAATCTTGGACTTAAAATGGTGTAGTGCAATGGCGACACCCCTTGATCCCCAAGTTGGGGCACAAGCTAGAATGATTTTGAACTCAACTAGAAGCGGTCCATTGATGAATCTATTGAACCCCAAAACTGGGGCATGAACTAGAGTAACCTTGAGCTTAAAAAGCAATAGTCCGGTTATGAATGGATCCCAAACTGAAAAAAAAAAAGGTAATAATTGTAAGAAACCCTGAAAGGTAGGCATCTTGCACCTATTGATAGAGGGGCATGATGAAGCCTGCTGATAGAGGTTTGAAGGAAGATTAATTCCCACAACGACTGAAGGAGGTCGTCGAAGGCGTTATGCCTAACTGGAGCCGCTTGGACGAATTAGTTGTTTCAACTTTCTATTATCGGTATTCGATAGGTCATCCATGTCTGGGTCCAAGATTGATATGCTTGTTGACAAGTCTAGTCCAATCTATCCTGTAAGTAAATGAAAATCACCCCGTTTGGGATTTCAAACTCTGTGCTTTGTCTCTTCAATACATTTCCTCCCAGTTTCATACATCCTCATATTCTACGTGCGCAGTCAATTCTGACTCTGATGATGATTGAAATGATGAGCCATCTTCTGAACTTCTACACCACCCGGCCTCTTGAGAAAGAAAGGTCCAACCTGTCTGGGAAAACTGTAAATGATCAATCGGGAGATATAAGAGTACTCTCAAGGAACAGAGAAGCTACCATTTGTTCTACCTATGAAAAGATTCAAAGGAAAGCATTAGATAGTAACAGATCATATCAGAAGGTCAGCCAGTCAGTACAAATGAGTGGATGACAGATGTGCCACCAAAAGGATAGAAATTTCAATGTTCTCACAAAGTACATCATCTACAAGCATGAGATACATGATGAATGACCAATCCAAAAATCAAAGAATGAGGTCATTGGAATACCCAAGAAAAAAAAAGAAAAAAAAATTCAAAGCCTATGTTTTATCTACATCAATAATGGGAGGTAGTCACATCAGATAGAAAGTGATGATTAACTTCCAGAGGATAGCATACGGATTCACCATTTAGATAAAATCAGCTACTAGATGAGTAATCACAATTGTTCATGAAGTTTACAGAAGATCAGAGTACTAAATGGGGCAAAGATAGAATAAATGGGGCAAAGATGTTCTATCTTATTGGAAATGTTTGGAAGAAGAAGATTCAAATCCAATATTGAATGTCATGATTCAACTTTGCGATCAAGCGAAGCACTGCATTATGTGGCCTCCACATCCAAAAAAAAAAAAGAAAAGAAAAGAAAAGAAAATAGTAAGATGTTGAATGGCATTGGAGCTCGACAGTAAGCCAATTGTCCCTCTCACTTCAAGAGGATGGTAGTTCCAATCAAAGCCTAATAGCAAGTTCAATCGTTTATCGAGATTCATAGCATGTTGGACCGGACTTTTGATTTTGGCCAATTACATCCCGCCTACAGGAGACGATCTCATCACTTCTTCATCATCAGAGAAAGATTTTTCATCGGCATTATACTCTCTCTCTCTCGTCTATCAATCTGACGGCCTTCCAAGGAGTCTCTATCACAAGCCCTTATTTTGATTATCAGTTTTTATGGCATTGTATCTTGTGATCATGTCATCATTTTATATACAAATTCAGGAATCTGGCTGGAACTCTCATCTGTCTTTCATTACATCTGACGGCTTCCTAAGGTTCCTATAAGCCCTTCATTTCTTAAGCCAATAAAATGGGATCTTCTCGGTAAGATAAACCCATTCTACATAAAGAACCAAACACCCTTCCAATGGTAGACCCATGTGGATAGTTTCACATCAGTCCTCCCAGACCTTCAACATCAATACTTGTCAACAAACTTAAAGGTTTTAGACCTAGATATGATCGCGACTGATTCGGCATCTCGATGTAGCTTATTGAGACATGTGTTCTATCTAAACATCTCCAAGAAAGGAAAACATAATTCGGCACCATTTTTAATTTTGGTGTGGGACTACATTTCCCTAAGATCGCTTTTAGTGATGATTCAAATAGTTGCCTGCCTATCATTGCGTGTAGGTGTCAACTTAAATAGTGGGGCAAGGCTACCCATTTGTCACAAAAGTCATGCCGATCGGACTTCCCCTAAGGGTTTCAGACCATTCGATAGGACATAATTTTAGCAATATCCTCACCATATCAGGATTCTTTATTCAACCCAAGATGGGGTTTGCAAAAAGAAAAAAATGAAAAAAAAATAAATGGAAGAAAAGAAACCTCAGCAAGGAAAAGCAATCCAAGAAACCTCAATGAGCAATCCATAATACCTCAGTGGTGATAGGCGACCTGATGCAACCCTAAAGCATTACCCTCATTGGCCCTTCATAGAAAAATCTAGTGGTTCATGTGGACAAGTGTCATACCTAGTCTACCCTCCATAAAGAAATGAACCCCTCTTGCTCTCCAATGAATCACACTCAGAGGAGTTGAACAAACCATCATCTGTTTGCCTTTTGGGCTCCATAGCATTGCTTTTCAATAGAATTCTATCTTCAAATCATTTTGTCATGTTAGGGAGAGAGCAAATTCTCATGGCCTGGTTACGGATGTGGCCAAATTCATCAAATCTTCAGTTCCCTCATTTTTCAAGATTCAAAAAGGGCTTATCTAAGAAGTCACTTTCTGCAATCAATCTGTCAATCTTCCCTTGACCTTGGAAGCATGGTCAAATTCTTGATGCAATCCAGATTAAACCTAGTTCCAACTCTGTTAGATTGCTCGTTTCCTTCTATCTTGCCCCTAGCACACCATAGTAGTGGTCTGTCACAATATGCAGACACCGGGGCATAGATATACCCTATGTAAAGGAATTGAACTTGATCATGAGCATTACATCTAGGATTCATTTTCTATTCTAAAGTCACTGACTTTCCTAGTCAATAGAAGTAGGTCCGTCCAAGTTGGTTTTTTCCAATTTCTCAGTTCTCCCAATCCTGTTGATAAAGAAAATCCAATGTATTCGCTCACCTATTAGGATTTGGTCAGTAAATTTTCTGAAGGAACACTTCGAATCCTTTCCTCATCGTGCCTACTTTGGGACCATGGTTCATTCATCTTTCAAAATTGGCACAACAATGTTGCAAGGCCCTGAGCTTTACATGAGCCTAGATCAAGGGCCAATGTCACACCCCAATTCTGATCCAACCAGAATGGTGTGAGTGAACCGTCATTGAACCAACGGTTCACACCAGGATCTTGAATAGGCCGTGTCCACCCATACAAACCAATTACACATAACCACAATCAGAATATAAATATACAGCGAAAGACTTTAAATAGAGTGAACTGAGTATCTAATGATAATTTAAATAAATATCCCATTATTCAAATTCAAACACATAGGATAATAATCTTTTACATCCCTTCAATCCAATAAAAAATAACTGAAATAAATAAATAAAACAAATCAAAGGTACACGCAGAAAGGGCACTCGCATGAAGCATCATGCTCGTCCACCCCTGCTTGTACATCCAAAGTAGCTACACCTCCATACGCCAGAGCGTTCACATAGTCATCCACAGTGTAACCTGCATCAACATCTAAAAACAATGTACGTACAAAGGGTGAGCACACAACACAGCTCAGTAAGGCAATCAGACAGTTTCACAAGATTATGCATGAATAACAATCAATTTTATGTTGTGGACTGGTTTTAAGTTTGCAATGTGCTATAGAAAGGTTTGGTGGCCCCCGTACCTCTATACACGAGTGTGTGGCGTCGCACAGTAATCACACTACCACCAACCCACATACACCCATCATGGAATAGAGATAGAGCTAAGGTATACCCGCACCTCCCCTGATACTCTACCCATACCAGTACCTAAGCCCCTACTGACCAGGGCTCGCAAACTGGGCTCGCAACTAACCAATCCTATATGTCAACAATGTATGCTCTATCCCAGCACAGCCGTCTACGGCATAGAGATAGAGCTAGAGCGTGCAGGTCGGGTCGGAGACCACCAAACCTCACCTCCCCCTAATACCCTATCCGCAACTAACCCACTAGGATAGAAACAATACGCAGGTAGACCATATCCCAACATAACTCCCTACGGCATAGAGATAGAGCTAAAGCATCGTGGACAAGCCAGCGTCGACTCGAAATCCTCAGTACCACCCAACGATTGCCGGGACAACATCAATATCGGAGACCACCGTACCACGATCTTCCCCTGATACCCCACCCGTACCAAGCATGTTAAGATAGAATACTACAAAAGGTGCCAGTGTGAAGAGCGATCCCAGGCCCATGCCCCACTCCACACACCAACGAAAACAATCACATGCCTAATAATCACATCCTATGAATGCATGAACAATAATAATAACTGAAAGTAAAGGATGGCATGTGAATATGCACAAACATCACATCATAGATATTCAATGATTAACAACGATTTACTGTCAATTAATTATTAGGTTTAGGTCAGATTCCCTTACCTGACGCTCGTTCAATAACTTGCTCCACGTCGCAAGATCCAAACGACAAGTCACAGCGTCCTACATAATATTAGGGTTTCATTAGAATATATTATTTAGGGTTTCATGTTGGTCGGAAACCAACAGAGATCACAAACTACCCTCACAGAGCTGACCGGTGGCATGTACCGGTCGCAGCTCTGTAGGAAAGACTGGCGACCGGTATGGTCAGCCGGTTCCCCCACAGATAACCTCCCGAGAGGTAGCGGTCGCAACATACCGGTCGCACTATGTGCAACTGGTATAGTCGACCGATATGTCTCCGGAAGACCATACATGGGTTCTTCGACTGCCGTCGATCATCCTCCATGGATTTTCAGGGTTTCTCCAATCCATTCTAAGTCTAGGCTTTGAGTTAGAGCTAACCCTACTCATTCAAGTCTCGTTTCGATGAATATCATCTCGAAACTCGAATCTAGGATTTGACGGCAACTTAGGGTTTATTGGCCAATTTAGGGTTTTAGATCAATACCTACTTTGCATGGTATTGATCCACCCACACAACTAACATAGGGTAAGAAGATGGATTCAAACACTTACCGTTGACAGGCGTAGCGAGAGCTTCGTCAAACGGTAATGGCGGCACCTCCTTCTTCTTCCTAGCTCCTTCTCCTTTCCAAGCTCTTTCTCTCCTCTAGGGTTTGTGAGAGACAATGGAAAGGATTTGAGGGGTTTAAGGGTGTATTTATAGGCTAGAAATAGGGTTTAGTAACCCTACTAGGATTAGGAAACTCCTAGGATTTGAAATCAGGAAAGCGGGACCCGCAGAGACAAATTTCCAAATTCCCGCACATAGCTGTGCAGGCCATACCGGTCGACCGGTACCATCATCCGGTACCATCGACCGGTATACCTAAAATCAGGTATAATTGGTCGACTTCGGTCCGATTTTGTACTGTTTGTTATCCGCTTGCCCCGTCCGGCTCGGTGATGATCGAAAGACCCCGTCACGATACAAAACCAAGGTTAGACCGGGTTTTAAGAGAGTGCGGGTCTTACAACTCCACCACCCTTAAAAGAAATTTCGTCCCGAAATTTGCATGTAGGTACTACAACTCCCCCACCCTTAAAAGAAATTTCGGCCTCGAAATTTGAATGTACCTTGATGGTCAAAAAGGTTAGGGTACTCCTTTCTCATCACGCTCTCTTCTTCCCAAGTAATTTCCTCCACATTTTGGCTTCTCCAATGCACCTTCACATAATGGATATCCTTGGTTCGAAGTTGCTGAACTTTTCGGCTTGAGAGCATTACAGGCACCACTTCGAAAGTTAAGTCTTCAGTCAAGTCTGGAGGATCAGCGCTCAAGATATGCGATGGATCTCGGACATACTTCTTCAGTAATGATACATGGAACACATTATGAATGCTAGACATAGATGGTGGTAGAGCCAATTGATATGCTACATTACCATGTCGATTCAATATCTCATATGGTCCCACATACCTGGGGCATAGCTTCCCCTTTTTACCAAACCATTTCAGACCTCGCACCGGTGACACCTTCAAGAATACTTTGTCACCCACTACAAACTCCAGATCTCGACGTCGATTATCTGCATAGTGCTTCTGTCGAACTTGAGCTGTCTTTACTCTCTCTTTGATCTGATCAATTACTCGGCAAGTTTCTTCAACAAACTCCGGTCCTACAATTCTTCTTTCCCCCACTTCATTCCATAACGAGGTGTACGACATTTTCTCCCATAGAGGGCTTCATATGGGGCCATCCCGAATTGTAGCCCGATAACCGTTGTTGTAAGCAAACTCGATAAGTGATAACTTCTCATCCCAAGCTCCTTTGAAATCTAATGCACAAGCTCGAAGCATATCTTCCAAAATTTGAATGGTTCGTTCGACCGTCCGTCCATCCGAGGATGGAAAGCCGTCCTGAACTTCAACTTTGTTCCCATAGCTTTCCGTAATCCTTCCCGGAATTTTGATGTAAAACGGGGATCTCTGTCGGATACTATACTCTCCGGGAACGCCATGAAGTCCGACTATATTATCAACATATAACTTGGCCAGCTTCTCCATGGTATACCGAGGTCCGACCGCAATAAATCGAGCTGTTTTGGTGAGTCGATCTACTATAACCCAAACCGCATCCACCGACCTTGGTGTCAAAGGTAAGCCGTGACGAAATCCATAGTGATACAATCCCACTTCCATGCGGGTTCCGTAACGGCTGTAGTAAACCTGCGGGTCTTTGCCTTTCCGCTTTAACTTGTTGACAATTCAGACATTGGAACACAAAATGAGCTATATCAGCTTTCATACCCCTCCACCAATATAGTCTTTTTAGATCATGGTACATCTTGGTACTTCCTGGATGTACCGAATATGGGGTGTAATGAGCTTCAGTCATAACTCGGCCTCTGATATCGCAGTCTTCGCTCTCAGGTATACATAACCGTCCGCGATACTTGAGTACTTTGTCTGATTCTAAGGTAAAGTCGGGATTACACGTACCCTTCTCTAAGTCTTCCCGCACTGTCTTGAGATATGGATCCCGTAGGATTGCTACCTTGACTTCATCAATTAGACTCGGCGAGATCTTGGTCTGGGCGAACATCATAGTGAACTTATGAATCAGGCCTTGCTCAACTGGATCTTCTGTAGTTTCGATAATATGTTCTTCATCAATTTCCATCGAACTCGAGGCTGCAGCACACAATGCAGCATTTGTATTCGGTCCTGCCTCAGGTTTCATTGCCCACTTTCTGCTTAAGGCGTCAACCAATACATTTGCTTTACCTGGATGGTACTAGATGTCGCAATCATAATCTTTTAACAATTCCAGCCATCTTCTCTATCTCATATTCAGATCCTTCTGAGTGAAGAGATACGTTAAGCTTTTGTGATCTGACTTGATCTGAAACTTCTCACCGCACAAATAGTGTCTCCAAGTCTTGATTGCATGAATAACCGCTGCTAGCTCTAAGTCATGCGTAGGATAGTTCTTCTCATGCTCTTTTAACTGTCTTGATGCGTAAGCGATCACCCGTTCTCCTTGCATCGAACACACCCAATACCCAACCCCTGAAGCATCCGTATATAGAGTAAACGGTACGCTTGGTTCAGGGATGGTCAGGATAGGTGCAGAGACAAGTCTTGACTTCAAAATCTGGAAGCACTTCTCACACTCATCTGTCCATATAAATTTCTCTCCCTTCTTGGTCAATCTGGTGAGTGGAACCGCGATCCTGGAGTAATCTTCCACGAATCTTCTATAATAGTCAGCCAACCCAAGGAAACTACGAATCTCTGCAACAGATTTTGGTGCTTCCCATCCTACTATAGCAGCTATCTTGCTTGGACCAACCTTGATACCGTCTCCAGATACAACATGGCCTAAGAAAGCCACTTCCTTCATCCAAAATTTGCACTTCTTGAATTTTGCATAAAGCCTCACATCCCTCAGCCGTTGTAGGGCTGCCCTCAAATGCGCTGTATGAGTCTCCATGTCCTTAGAGTAAATCAATATGTCGTCGATGAATACGATGACCAAAGTGTCTAACATGTCATGGAACACTCGGTTCATCAGTTCCATAAACGACGCTGGAGCGTTGGTCAACCCGAAAGACATAACCGAAAACTCATAATGCCCATACCTCGTCCCGAAAGCGGTCTTCGGAATATCTCCGGCCTTGATCTTCAATTGGTGATACCCCGATCAGAGATCGATCTTCGAGAAAACCTTTGCACCCTGCAGCTGATCGAACAGATCGTCGATTCTAGGCAAAGGATACCGATTCTTGATCGTCAACTTGTTTAGCTCACGGTAGTCAATACATAGTCGTACACTTCCATCTTTCTTCTTGACGAAAAACACAGGTGCTCCCCATGGCGAAATACTAGGTCGTATGAAGCCCTTATCCAGCAATTCTTGTAATTGGGTCTTCAACTCCTTTAACTCGGTCGGGGCATCCCGTATGGCGCTTTAGACACCGGAGCCGATCCCGGTATAAGATCTATCACAAACTCGTAGCCTTGTCCGTGGTAAGCCCGGAAGATCTTCCGGAAATACATCCGGAAACTCCCGAACCACCACTATATCTTCCATCTTGAGTGACTCTCTGTGAGGTCGACTACGGATCCCGAGATAACCCACTCCCCCTTTCTCCAAGCATCTCTTAGTCTTTAGGGCGGAGAGGATCAACTTCCTCTTCCTAGATAGCTTAATCCCAACTAAACTGTATTCCCTTCCCTCTTTGTCAGTAAGCACAAGCTTCCTTTCACCACATAAAAGGATGGCCGAATGATGGCCTAGCCAATCCATCCCTAAAATGACATCAAAATCTGCCATCTCAAGTATTACTAGGCTTGCTTCTAGGTTTCGGCCCTCGATACTTACAGTACATGGTCCATAATACTTGGTCAAAGCCACTTAGACTCCTAGTGGAGAGCGAACTATCAAGCTTGGGTTCAATTGCTTGATTGGTAACTCCATTCGCTTCCCAAAAGAAACAGAAACAAAGGAGTGCGTGGCCCTAGAGTCAAATAATACTCGGCGGATAAACCGGCTACATTTACAATTCCTCGGAATATATTGTCCCTTACTTCTATATGCTCATGCAACCCGAAAGAATAAACCAAATAGTAAGGGATAAAGTCGTACCCGTTACCACATCGGTGATGCGGCTGCCTCTTCGATGAGTGATGCATAAACTCCGGCTTGTTGGGGAGCTTGCTTCTTAGGTAGCGTGCAGTTCCTTGCAACATGTCCCGATTCTTGACGGTTATAACATTTAATATTTGGGTTGGGTCTGGCTAATTGTGGCAAGGTGGTGCCGGGTTGTTTCTGCAGTGCTGTAGCGGGCTGCCCCCCGTATGGGCGGAATGGTCTAGTATTACCGCCACCCGAGCTCTCTCCAGCGGATCTCTTCACTCCCCCGTTCGACGAGCAAGAAGCTGTCCCTCCGACCGGACTCTATCACCCTCGCAACCCGCACCGCCTCGTTGTAAGTCTTCTTGTCCGGACCCAAAAGGTGCTCTCGATGCTTCCACGTAGTCCCATGGTGAACCTACGTATCTTTGTCTCCTCTTCCCGCATACCGACCGGTGCAAAGAAGAACAGCTCTTCGTACCTCTGGCGATATGCATCTACAATCGACCGAGCCTCGCGGGTTGAGAAACTCTCTCTCCATTTGATCTCCGAAGCTCTTTGGTAAATATTTGTCGAAGAAAGCCGCTTTAAACACTTCCCAGTCCACTAATGTGTATTGGTTCTCCAAATATGCCCGTGTGGAATTCCACCAAGCATTCGCGTCCTCTCTGGCATGTGGGTGGCACACGTAACCTTCTCCTCCTCGGTACGTCATCAATCGGAAGTTCTTTTCCATTTCGGAAACCCACCGTGCTGGCCACAATGGTTTCCCCGTCCTCGTCGGTGAACGATGACGGTTTCAACTTCAAGAACCCGTCCACGGACCCGCTAAGATCGTGCGGTCCCTTGTATCCCGCTCCGTACCATGGTGGTGGATACGGATACGCCCCGGATATGCGAGCGACGAAAACCGATGCGGTGGTGGTACATTCCGTGCTTGGACCCTCGGCCTTGGGCTACTCCGCACCCGTTGGGTAGTGTTAACTCCTCTTGACTCGGGCGTATTACCGGCGAAACGGAACCTCGCCGACTGAGCATCTTTAGTACCTCGCTCAAAAATTCCTTCTGTTGAGCTTGCATCTGATAGACCAAGTTTGTAACTATGGTCTCGGAATTCCTGTGAGGTGGTCCCAGTAATTCTGTCGGTACTTCCGGGACCTGTTCCTCCTCCACTTCAGGGCTGGTTTCTCTAACCTGGTCTTGCTCAGCTTGCTCTTCTTCTAGGCGCTTTCTGGCCTGATGATGCTTTCGACCCCTTCGACCGTTTCCACCTGCCATCTCAGACTATTTTATTGGATCTGAGAAGAAGACATAACACGTGAGAACATCAATAATAGTAGTGTTAGTCTTGAATACTGCAGGGAAAAAAATATAGTCGAGAAGTAACATTTCGATTTACACAATTTTGGGAATTTTTAATTAAATTTTCTGGCTCTTTTGGGGCGTACCGGTCTCAACATACCGGTCGTACACCTGTGGAAATATGCTGTGGCCGGTATAGTCGACCGGTCAGAATTAAAATTCTGGCCGAGACATACCGGTCGCATGTCTAGGGGGTACCGGTCGACACTCTGTATACAGTGTTGCGACCGGTATAGTCGACCGGTCAGAAATTTTTTTCTGGCCGAGACATAACGGTCGCACACCTGGGTTGATACCGGTCGATAGGTGTAGGCAAAACCGTCGACCGTTATGCCCAGAATTGACTTAAAATCGCGAAAAAGTGAAATTTTTCTCACTTTTCTTTTCTTCTTTCTCTCCGGTGGCGATTCTCCTCTGGGTTTCGAGTTGCTACAGTCCGACCGGTGCTATTTGAGGCCGATTCCTTCCATTCAAGACCTAGCACATTGTCTCCAGGTAGGTCTCTACCCCCTCTCTCATATTTTTAGGAATTTTCCATATCGTCTATATGTAAAATTTTAGGTTTTTCTTTGTTCGAGATGTTTTAACCGTAGGAATTCTTTTCCTTCGGCTTAGAAAGGGTTTAGGGACCCCCAAGAGCAAAAGCCCTCAACTAATTTGGGGTTCCACCGAACGGTTTTCCTAAAAATCAAATTTTTCATCTTTTGACCTAATTATTCATGAATTTCGAAATTTTCTCAAATTTTTCTAAATTCTTGGAATTTCTTGAAATTTCTTGTTATAATTGCTTGTGATTGGTTTATTGAAGAGTGTGGGGGTTACGTAAGTCCTCCTCCCCATGTTTTGGGTGAGTTCGAGGCTTTTTCCCAATTTATAGCCGTTATGCTGCCGAAATTTCGAAATTTTCTAACTTTTTATCTTGTTTTCTTTTGTTTTACAGATCTTAAATGGCTCCTAGACGTGCTCTCGGGAAGCGGTCACATGGTTCTAGTTCTCGGGTTCCCTCTCCGCCAGTTCCTCAGCTAGATGAGCTATGGTTTCGCTCCTTGGAAGCTCAAGCTCGGTTTTCCTGGTTTGATGATAAGAGTATTGTATCCGGGCACCGGGTCAACGTGGAACAATTGCACCGGTTCAATGTAGAGACGGCTTTTGGCGCTCTAGGTTGGTTGCCGGTTATTTCCTACACAGAGACCACACGCCCTAATCTGGTCAAGCACTTTTATGCAAATTTGGAACTCGAAGGGGATGTCAATGACCCGAACCAGTGTAGGGATCTACGCATCACCAGCTACGTCCGGGGTGTACATATCTCCTTCAACACCCACCAGTTGGCTGATCTGCTTGGGGTTCCCAATGATGGAGATTTGGTGTACTGCGCCCCCAAGGCGAAAGGTTATTTGACCGAAGATTTGCACCGGGAGATAGCGCATCGGATCCTCAACCCCGGGGCTCCTATGAAGGCAGCTAGCTTGAGACCTATACCCCGGGTCTACAGCCGCATTATCCGGACACGATATAGTGCCACGGAGCGGTCACTATAATGAGTTGTCCCAGCTCACCCAAGACGTCACCTATTGCGTGCCGCACCGAGAGCGGATCTCACTTCCATACCTCATCATCCGGACTATGCATCGAGCGGCCGTGGCCGATCGGGCCAGCAACCTTCCCTATGGCCGTCTCGTCACTTTCCTTCTTCGCCGTCCGGGCGTGAGTTTCGAGAGGAGAGGTAGCCGTCGAGGACTCCATGACCTCCGACATCGGCCCGGGATGCGATACAGAGGATGCAGATGGTTGATCTGCCCGTTAGTGATGACGAGTTGGAGGCTCGCCCTCGTCCACTTGGGAGAGTAGCAGCAGCAGCCGCAGCAGCAGCCACGGCCAATGCGGCCTATGCAGCAGAGATAGGGGATGATGATGATGACGATGTAGTTGGGGAAGCACCAGTGCCTGCCCCACAGCCTCCACCTGTACCACCACCATCTGTTCCCACAATTTGGGCCATCTCAGCCCCTCCCCGACTCGGTGTTGAGTATGTTTATCGAGATCGGGGACACCCGGAGGGTCATCCCCGGAGTCTCAGCGAGAGATGGGTCAGGAGTTGGGACGCCTGGCTCGTGGTCTACGGGTGACTCAAGACCAGGTGCATTGGCTTAGGGTCGCATATGAGCGGGACTATGATATAGCAGACCCCATTCCTCCCAGGCCTCCTACCCCATGATTTCCCATTTACTTTTCTTTTCATATGACGGTTTATATAATAGGGTAACTTTCCGGTTTGTGGACTGTACCCTGTAGCACTATCACATTTGATACACTTTTCTTTTTAATGAAAGTTTCATGGTTTTTCCTAACTAGTATATGTGCACAATTAAGTTTCATATTTAGAATAGTACGTTATTCTCTTTCTAAATCCGTCTCAGGTATCAAACAATGCTTAGGGTGTGTTTGTATTAAGATTTTTAAACTTCCTAACTCAGTTCATCGACCCAGTTAAGTGCAGCATGGTTTGTTGGAACAGAGCCCGAGGGCTCTGATACCAAGTTGTCACACCCCAATTCTGATCCAACCAGAATGGTGTGAGTGAACCGTCATTGAACCAACGGTTCACACCAGGATCACGAATAGGCCGTGTCCACCCATACAAACCAATTACACATAACCACAATCAGAATATAAATATACAGCGGAAGACTTTAAATAGAGTGAACTGAGTATCTAATGATAATTTGAATAAATATCCCATTATTCAAATTCAAACACATAGGATAATAATCTTTTACATCCCTTTAATCCAATAAAAAATAACTGAAATAAATAAATAAAACAAATCAAAGGTACACGCAGAAAGGGCACTCGCATGAAGCATCATGCTCGTCCTCCCCTGCTTGTACATCCAAAGCAGCTACACCTCCATACGCCGGAGCGTTCACATAGTCATCCACAGTGTAACCTACATCAACATCTAAAAACAATGTACGTACAAAGGGTGAGCACACAACACAGCTCGAAAGGCAATCGAGCAGTTTCACAAGATTATGCATGAGTAACAATCAATTTTATGCGTCGTGGGTCTGGTTTTAAGTTTGCAATGTGCTATAGAAAGGTTTGGTGGCCCCCGCACCTCTATACACGAGTGTGTGGCGTCGCACAATAATCACACTACCACGAACCCACATGCACCCATCATGGAATAGAGATAGAGCTAAGGTATACCCACACCTCCCCTGATACTCTACCCATACCAGGACCTAAGCCCCTACCGGCCGGGGCTGCAAACCCGGGCTCGCAACTAACCAATCCTATATGTCAACAATGTATGCTCTATCCCAGCACAGCCGTCTACGGCATAGAGATAGAGGTAGAGCGTACAGGCCGGGTCGGAGACCACCAAACCTCACCTCCCCCTAATACCCTATCCGCAACTAACCCACTAGGATAGAAACAATACGCAGGTAGACCTTATCCCAACATAACTCCCTACGGCATAGAGATAGAGCTAAAGCATCGTGGAGAAGCCAGGGTCGACTCGGAATCCTGAGTACCCCCCAACGATGGCCGGGACAACATCAATATCGGAGACCACTGTACCACGATCTTCCCCTGATACCCCACCCGTACCAAGCATGTTAAGATAGAATACTACAAAAGGTGCCAGTGTGAAGAGCGATCCCAGGCCCATGCCCCACTCCACACACCAACGAAAAGAATCACATGCCTAACAATCACATCCTATGAATGCATGAACAATAATAATAACTGAAAGTAAAGGATGGCATGTGAATATGCACAAACATCACATCATAGATATTCAATGATTAACAACGATTTACTATCCATTAATTATTAGGTTTAGGTCGATTCCCTTACCTCGACGCGTTCAATCATAACTTGCTCCACGTCGCAAGATCCAAACGACAAGTCACAGCGTCCTACATAATATTAGGGTTTCATTAGAATATATTATTTAGGGTTTCATGTTGGTTGGAAACCAACAGAGATCACAAACTACCCTCACAAAGCTGACCGGTGGCATGTACCGGTCGCGCTCATAGGAAAGACCCGGCGACCGGTATAGTCAGCCGGTCCCCCACAGATAACCTCCCGAGAGGTAGCGGTCGCAACATACCGGTCGCACTATGTGCAACCGGTATATTCGACCGATATGTCTCCGGAAGACCATACATGGGTTCTTCGACTGCCGTCGATCATCCTCCATGGATTTTCAGGGTTTCTCCTATCCATTCTAAGTCTAGGCTTTGAGTTAGAGCTATCCCCTACTCATTCAAGTCTCGTTTCGATGAATATCATCTCGAAACTCGAATCTAGGGTTTGACGGCAACTTAAGGTTTATTGGCCAATTTAGGGTTTTAGATCAATACCTACATTACATGGTATTGATCCACCCACACAACTAACATAGGGTAAGAAGATGGATTCAAACACTTACCGTTGACAGGCGTAGCGAGAGCTTTGTCAAACGGTAATGGCGGCACCTCCTTCTTCTTCCTAGCTCCTTCTCATTTCCAAGCTCTTTCTCTCCTCTAGGGTTTGTGAGAGACAATGGAAAGGATTTGAGGGGTTTAAGGGTGTATTTATAGGCTAGAAATAGGGTTTAGTAACCCTACTAGGATTAGGAAACTCCTAGGATTCGAAATCAGGAAAGCGGGACCCGCAGAGACAAATTTCCAAATTCCCGCACATAGCTGTGCAGGCCATACCGGTCGACCGGTACCATCATCCGGTACCATCGACCGGTATACCTAAAATCAGGTATAATTGGTCGACTTCGGTCCGATTTTGTACCTGTTTGTTATCCTCTTGCCCCGTCTGGCTCGGTGATGATCGGAAGACCTGTCACGATACAAAACCAAGGTTAGACCGTGTTTTCAGAGTGCGGGTCTTACAGCCAATCCCATGTCAATTTCATCGCCGCTTGGCTGTTCTACCAATTTGGTAAAGCATAGTGCCCAGTCAAAGAACTTTGTTGACCAGATGCCCCTCGACAGTTTAACATCAAGGTCAATCAACAAAGTCACTTGGTTAGAGACTGTCAAGCTCCCCTCATTCTTGTCAAAAATCGTTGCTAGAGTCTCTTTCAATCCAAAATCCAACAACCCCAATGTTGGCTGAAGAAAAAATCATCATTTTCAAATTACATGGAACCCTTCCAAGGGAGCAACCAAGTCATTACTACCGTGCTGAAATTGAGTCAAACTTGCAATACCAAGTCATAAATGGAAAATTTCAAATTGAGGTATCATGCCAGCAAAGTCCATGACCCCATTTCCATTGATACCATGTTTTATGCCTTCACCAACAAAGAAGGGGCAAAAACCTTGGAAAACTGCCAAGGGATTCACCATGATTTCAAACATGTCGAGCACTCTATAGGTTCAAAGTCAAGAGACTTCCAAGATGGGTCAGATTTCAACCCTAAAGGTTCAAAGTCAACAAAGACTTCCTGTGTGGGTCACTTTCGAGCATCCTAAAGGTTCATAGCGACAAAGCTACTTAAAAGGATATTCTAGTTTCCATTCTCAAAGGTTCATAGCCATAGAGCTTCCAAGAAGGATATTCCAATTTTCAATCCCGAAGGTCCAAAGTTGGTAGGAACTTCAAAAATAAGTCATTCAGTATCAACCTATAAGTGACTTTCTGAGTTCTCGCTCATTTCAGAATCAATAGCAAATTCCTCACCTAAAAGTGACCTTCTGAGTTATTGCTCATTTCATAATCAAATGTAAAGCCCTAGCTCATCCAAAGTTCAAATCAATCTCAGCCTATTAGTGAATCAAATGCAAAGCCCTAGCTCATCCAAAGTTCAAATCAATCTTAGCCTAATAGTGAAACAAATGTAGAGCCCTTGCTCATCCAAAGTTCAAATCAATCTTAGCCTATAAATGAATCAAATGTAGAGCCTAGCTCATCCAAAGATCAAATCAATCTCAGCCTATATGTGAATCAAATGTAGAGCCCTAGCTCTTTCAAAGTTTAAATCAATCTCAGCCTATTAGTGAATCAAATGCAGAGCCCTAGCTCATCCAAAGTTCAAATCAATCTCAGTCTATAAGTGAATCAAATGCAGAGCCCTAGCTCATTCATAGATCAAGTCAATCTCAGCCTATAAGTGAATCAAATGTAGAGTCCTAGCTTATTCAGAAAATCAATCTCAGAATCTCAATCAAAAGAGCCTCAATTCAATCAATGAAAAGACAGCAAGTCCTCCATCCAGATAAATCAAAGCCGAGCCCAAGCTCATGCAATCGGCCTTGTATTCACAGCCTAGCTTTATACAAGAAGAGGTTTATCAACCTGTAAATCAACGTTGTATTCACAGCCAGCTCCGTACAAGAAGAGGTTTATCAGCCTACAAATGGATCAAGCCGGGTTCAAGACCGCGAGTACCTTGCATCATGAGTTCCACCTCAGCAAGAAGAGGTTCCCAGCCTACAATTGAGCCTTATATTCACAGCCTAGCTTCATACAAGAAGAGGTTTATCAGCCTATAAATGGATCAAGCCGGGTTCAAGCCCGTGCGTACCTTGCATCATGAGTTCCACCTCAGCAAGAAGTGGTTCCCAGCCTACAAATGACCCTTGTATTCATAGCCTAGCAAGAAGAGGTTTATCAGCCTACAAATGGATTAAGCCGGGTTCAAGCCCGCACATACCTTGCATCATGAGTTCCATATCAGCAAGAAAAGGTTCCCAGCCTATAAATGAGCTTTATATTCACAGCCTAGCTTCATACAAGAAGAGGTTTATCAGCCTACAAATGGATCAAGCTTGGTTCTAGCCTGCGAGTACCTTGCATCATTAGTTCCACCTCAGCAAGAAGAGGTTCCCAGCCTACAAATGAGCCTTGTATTCACAGCCTAGCTTCATACAAGAAGAACAATCATCAATTTCCCAAGAAGAACAAACCATCTTGCTAGTCGAACTACGTTCTGGGCTTGATTTCTAGGACACCTTTCGAATACGTATGCAGTTTAGGACAAATTACCCTAAGTGCAGCCCAATAAGCAATCTCACTCATATCTCAAAAATGTGGTTCTTTTATCTTCAGCCTTCAATTGGTACCAATCTCGGCTAAAGAGGTGCATCTGTAAGCACCCCATTTTTGCCACCCTCAGCATAAGTGAACTAATATGGCAGGTTTTCGGCCTTTAACCCAAAGGTTAGTGATTCTCTAATTAACCCCACAGTAGGATCATTGGATATTACCTACTTGGATGAATAGGTCGTGAAATTATCTTCGAAATGAGACCGAAATCATTGAATTCTGATGTCAAACAAGGAAGATATCGTAGTTTGAAAGTCCAAGGGCATTTACATAATTATCGTATCATGCATGCATTATCATTCAAACTTCAAGACATCATATCTGGGTCATCTGATATCGGAATCAGATCATTCAAAGGCCAATATTCCTTATTTCCAGTTCTCTCAAAATGGACGTGAAAAATCCCGGGTAGAAGTCATCAGTGGCCCCATGCAAGCGTTCATGCAAAATTATCGTTAGAACTTCAAAGCTTCATATCTTTTCCGTTCTACGTCGGATTCAGATGACTCCAAGGTCATTATTCATCATTTATGATGTTCTACAAAGTGGACGTGAAAAACCCGGGTAGAAGTCACCAGTGGGTCCATGTAAGCTTTCATGTAAAATTATCATTAGAACTTCAATTTCATATCTTTTTCGTTCTACGTCGGATTCAGATGATTCCAATGCCATTATTCTTCATTTATGATGTTCTACAAAGTGGACGTAAAAAATTTTGGGTAGAAGTCTCCGAAGGGTCCCATGAAAAATTACACATGGAAATGGTCATTTAACCTTTGAAAATTCATATTTTGGTCACCCCATATCCAAATAAGGTGATTTGAGTTTCATTATGTTCCATTTTTAGTACTCTACAAAGTTGACGTAAAGAATTTCTGATAGAAGTCTCTGAAGGATCCCATGCAGAATGGTCAGCCAAATTATCGATAATTGGCTTCCTTAAACTTCAAAAATTCATAAGTTTACCATTTTATTTCCAAATGTGATGATTCAAGTTCCAATATTCCTCATTTCTAATGTTCTACAAAGTGGACATAGAAAATTTGGAATAAAGGCTATCGAAAAATTCCATGCGGAATGACAATGGAAATGGCCCATGAAATGATAGAGAGAAAACCCAGTTAATTCCAGTCAATCCAGTCAACTCAGCTCAACCCAAGCCAGTCTTGGCCCAACCCAGTCAATCCGGACCAATTCATGTAGGCACATATGCATGTATTTCTTTTATATATTATTATATAATGTATAGTATATTATAATATATCATATAATATATACATATGTCTTATATGTATATTATATTATATATATATATATATTAATATATTAATATATTATATAATTATATATATGTTTTATATATAAAAAATAAAGGATCCATAGAGAGAGGACCGAAGAAAAAAAAAGGGAAATAAAAAAAAATAGAAAAGGGAGGGGAATCCGAGAAGATTGAGAAGAAGGGAGAGATATGAGAGAGAATTGGGAGAGAGGACCGAAGAAAAAAAAAGGAAATAAAAAAATAGAAAAGGGAGTGGAATCCGAGAAGATTGAGAAGAAGGGAGAGATATGATAGAGAATCGGGAGAGAGGACCGAAGAAAAAAAAGGAAATAAAAAAATAGAAAAGGGAGGGGAATCCGAGAATATTGAGAAGGAGGGAGAGATATGAGAGAGAATAGGGAGAGAGGACCAAAAAAATGAGAAGATTAAAAGAAGGCGGAGGAGTCGGTGAGAAAAAAGAAAAAAATAAAGAGAGAGAAAGAGAGAGAGAGAGAGAGAGAGAGCGGTGGAGAGAAACCGAAAGAAGAGATTGAGAGAGAAGAAGAGAGAGAAAGGGGAAAAAAGAAGAAGCAAGAGCTGGAGAAGAAAGGAGGAGTCGGTGAAAAAAGGAGAGATAAAAAAAAAAAGAGAGAGAGAGAGCGGTGGAGATAAATCGAAAGAAGAGATTGAGAGAGAAAAAGAGAGAGAAAGGGGGAAAAAGAAGAAGCAGGAGCTGGAGAAGAAGGGAGGAGGCGTTGAAAATAACAAGCAGGAACCGAAGAAAAAAAGAAAGAAGGAGGGCCGAGAGAGATAAGAAGAAGGAGGAGGAACCGAAGAAAAAAAGAAAGAAGAAGGGAAGAAGAGGCATTGAGAAGAAAAGGGATGGCAAAAAAAAAAGGAAAAAAAAACAGAAGGGGAGAGAGTGTTGAATCGAGAGAGAATGAGATCGAGAGGCGGGAGAAGAAGAAGAAGAAGAGAGAAGAGGTAAGTTTTTATTAACTACCTGCCACCTCCTGCTGCTCATCACCTAACAGCCACTGACCTACAACCTTGTCACCTGGATCTCCACCTGCAAGCCACCTATTATCATCCCTTAATCCCATTAGTACCTCATTTCATCTCACCAAGTTAAGCTGCAGAAAACCGAACCTGATTCAATACTTCACAACCCACTTCCCTGCTGAACCTGATCTACTGTATCAGCATACTAAAACCCCATCTCACCACCTCTTGCAGTCCTACCTTACACCTGCAACATCACAGCCACCTATTATCCTCATCCCTACTCACTCAACTTCCTCTACTTACCTCCACCTTACAAAATCAATCACCACCCTTCATCTTCAATACCAGTCCAATCATCAGATCAAGCCATCATCTAACCACTTGTCTTCTTTGCAATCTTCATCACACACACCTAGCCAAGCCACCGTAGTCACCCACGGCCAGGCAACTACACTTCATCCTACCCTCACAGCACACCTGTCCACCTACTTTTGCAGTCCCATTGCCGAATTTATCACAACACCTCTCCTTCAATCGACCTACCTCCTGGCCATTAGTATGTTGAGCTGCTTATTCTCTCTATTCTGCTACTCGATTTGATTCGGGATCTGGGTAGCCTGTTCAGTTATGATTGCCTATTTCAATGTTTATTTGGTTTTATGTATTTTATCAAACCATATGTGGCATTTGATTCATTGCCATGCTGTATTTTATGTCATATATATGATGTGATCTCCTCAAGTCAATTGCATCCATATTGGTTTAATTTTTTGTCATCAGATTGGATCATTCCCAACGAAGTGATCAAATCCTATTGGTTAAAATACATCTAAATTGCATTGTCTGGAACCAACCTTATTTGATTAATTCCCACCTTGATTGGATCAATCCTGGGTTAATTAGATTAATCCATTAAATCGGACTAGATTCCATCATAATTGAGCTGTCTCCATCTCTAAATGATTCATTCCATTTTAAATCAGATGACTCTCATCCCAAATCAGGTTTTCACATTAATTATTAGAGGGTTCCCACTTGATATGCACAAACCTGATCAATTCTGCCTCATATCCGATCTACTTCATTTGATCATATTATTTGCATGTTAATGTGATTTAAGTTGATCTAAACCATTGATTTTCAAGATTTAATCATATAATGCATGTTAATATGCGATTTGAACCATTGGATGACATGAAAATTGATTTAAATAAATATGGATGGTTGGATTACCATATTGAGTGATTTGAACCGTTGGATTACATTTGGAAATGTTTTAAATGAATCTAAACGGTTAGATTACCATCAATAGTGATTTATACCGTTGTATTTTTCATCTTGAGTGTTTTTAGATTCTCACTGACATGTTTGGATGCTTATTGCCATGTTTAGATCCATTGTCATGTTTGGATGCTCATTGCCATGTTTGGATTCTCATTGCCATATTTAGTAATATCTTGATAATTGCCATATTTAGACATGCCATGTTTAGACTTGCCATGCTTAGAATATAGCATAGTAAGCTTTACCATGTTTAAATAGATTTTTATGGAATCATATGTCATGTTAGGGAGAATTTCATAATCTTGCTATATATTGTGTTAGTTACAAAAAAAATCATACATGCCATGCTTAGATAGAATATTCTATTTTTTGATAATAACTACCATGTCTGTACACCTAGCAAACATATTAGGTGTGGGGACATGCATTTAGGCACCTACATTCTTGGGAAGTGTCTAATGGAAAATGATAAAAATCCTAATAAAGAAAGAAAAATGCTTCGCCAAACGTTTCAAAATTAGAACTTAGGTTGAAAAAGGTAATTCAGGACGATTTTACCCCTTGGTAAACTCTAAACCTAGAATAATTTCTCAACCCTAAACCTAGAATAGGTTCTCAACCCTAAACCTAGAACAGGTTCTCACATTCTAACCTAGAACAGGTTATCCACACCTTAGTCCACTTGGACTATCCATAGATCCGCTAGGATACCCAACCATTTCAACCTAGAGCCCGAACTACGTGGATTCTGATTTCTAGGGCAAACCCTAGGATACGTAGGCCATTTGGGAGAAACCCAAATTCGGATCCACACTTTAGTCCACTAGGATACTTACCCACATTTTGACCTAAATATGGTTATCTAGCCCGAACTACATGGATTTTGATTTCTAGGGCAAACCCTAGGGTAAGTAGGCCATTTGGGAGAAACCCAAATTCAAATCCACACCTTAGTCCACTCGGACTATCCATAGATCCACTAGGATACTTATCCGACATTTTGACCCAAATATGGTTATCCAGCCTAACCTACGTGGATTTTGATTCCTAGGGAAAACCCTAGGATACGTAGGTTATTTGGGAGAAACCCAATTTCGGATTCAAACCTTAGTCCACTCGGACTATCCATAGATCCACTATATGGATCCATTTCAATCCGTTCTGAACTATGCGGATTCTGATTTCTAAGGTAAATCCTAGGATACGTAGGCCATTTGGGAGAAACCCAAATTTGGATCCAAACCTTAGTCCAATTGGACTATCCATAGATCCACTAGGATATTTATCTACATTCCAACCCAATTAGGGTTATCCACATTCCAACCCAAATAGGGTTATCCTTAGATCCACTAGGACTATCTATCAGTCTACATGGACTATCCAAATCCTAACCCATAGGGTTTCTCATCCTTTTCAAGTATAAATTTCAACTGGAAAAGTATAAATTTCAATTGGAACAATGAACTTAATCATGCACAAGCATAAATCACATCCATAAACTTTAATCACACCTGAACTACGATGGTGAACCTGATTTTTGAAATAATTCCGTAATACGTAGGCAATCTGATGGATACAGATTCGGTTCATTGATATCAAACCACTTGGTTTGGCTTGATTTAACAGATATAATCCAGCATAGGAAAGGCATAGGAGACCGATTTTGATCGGTCGGTTTGGGTGCCTAACCCCTTCCCATAACTGTAACCTAATGCTTACCCAATCTCTGATGGACCAGAAATCCAATCTAAGGGTCATGAGTCAATCGAAGTCTTACCTTAGGATGAGATTTCACATTTCTAAGGTCCTAGACCTTAATCTAGGTGGCGACTTCCAAGATTTCCATCTTTGTCCTCACACTTAGGTATAGTTTTTTTGCAACTTTGGAAACCTGGGGTATAATTTACCCAATTTTAAAAAATAATGTTAGTTTTGATTTGAATTTTCATGCATAGTTATTTTTTTTCTTTGTTGATGTTCATGATGTGGTAGTTTATGAGATAACTGAATAAAATTAATTGTGTAAGATGGCATTTTTGGTTTAGATGTAGTGTTTGATGCTTTGATTATAAACAGCTTTGTGAAAAGGGGGTTTTCTTGAGGACATCAAGCTCATCCTTGTTTACACATTTTTTAATAGATTTTGATTCATGAGTAATGATTTCTTCTTGATATATTGATCTTAAAGTTGGCATTGATTTATTGAATCTATTTACTTGTTAGGTTGGGATAGAAATATTGAATAGCTAAAGATAGACTATCCTACAAGATTGAACGTTTCTTTGACATGATTTGTAATTCTTCGGTGTTTGGAAGGGGGTTTCTTTGAAATTTTGTTTGAATGTACATTGTTGGCCTTGATAACTAAAAATTTGTTGTGAGACCATTCTTGGATTTTATATTTTGTTGACTCATATTTGTGCATTTTGAATTTGCATCTCCTTTAGCAACGACTTGGATTGTTGTTCTTATGTCATTATTGAGTTATTGTTTTTTACTTTAGGGATCCTTATTCGCAATTTATTTTCTTGTTCTTTTCTTTTGACATAAATTTTTTTTTCTGGTTCCATGGTTATTCTTTTTTACAATACAAAGTCGTGGATTTTGGGGTTCGGGTTTGATGCATCAATTATGCTTGTTGTTGTTGATAAGTTTGTTTGAAGGGGTAAATTAAAAGGAGTCTCATTATGATTATGATTGGATTAGTCTTTAATGAATCTTATTCCGTTCGTCTTTTGATTTTATATTGTTTTGTGGTATTTAAGAAAGGTAAAACGATGAATTTTTCTTTCTTTAAGGACGGTTTTGAATACGAGAGACTAAAACAGGTGAATATAAGCTGCGTTGGAGATTGCCTTCCCTTATTGCTGTTTCGGCCCAGATCCGTCCTGTGGGTCCTCTTGGCTGACTGGACCTGCAAGACAAGGAAAGACAAAGGAAGGTGGAGGCGGGCTGGATGCCCTGGGTCCACTCTGATGCCAAAGTTAGGGCTCTGTGAACAATCAATGGGCTCGGTGTCGAGCCCACTAAGATATTATAAGAAAAGCGTGGGGTGAGGTGAAATTTTCCGTCCCAAGTGTCAGAGCGTGAATCTCTAGAAGTAAATGAGTAGTAAATGTTGTTTGTAAAAAACCTCGGGATTCGCCCTATTTATAGTGAATAGTGTGAATCCCAAAAATGCCGATCTTACCCTTTGTTCTTGAATTGGGAGGGGTCTTCTTATGTCAAATGGGGGATCTCCACATGGCACTGATACTTAGTCCTACGTGGCGGTTACACCGAATCCTATGTGTAAGGGTTGTATTGCTAGCGTGGTGTAATTCCCCAACACTTGCCTCGTTGCCCTGCCGAATCTATAGGGTTCGGCTGAGCAAAAAATAGAGAAATGGGTTTCCCCCAAACAACTTGTCATGTTGCTCTGCTGAATTTGAAAGATTTGGATTATTCGTATTTTCCTACTTGGTGAGGCGAGTGGCCAGGTCAACATTCGCAAAAAGTGCATCGTGTTTATTACGAAGGGTGTAGGTCCGGGTCCGAAGTGGGACCTGCAACTTGTTCACATCGGTATTGCGTAGGGCATAGGTCCGTGGCCGTGGTGGGCACTGCAGTCATCCCGCCATGGCCTTGTTGAGGGTGTAGTGCCGTGGCCGTCACGTGCAGACCACGTGACCCGATCCAATATGACCGATGTGGGGAAGGTGTCACACCCCAATTCCACACTGTTTAGAATGGTATGATGAACCTCCAAATAACCAACGGTTCAACCAGGATCTCTAATAGGCTATCCCCGCGTTATCCAAACTTTACACGCACCCACAATCATAATCAGAGTAATACACAATAGCGGAAAATTTATAAATAACATGAACTGAGAACTAGAATGATACCCATAAATAATATCAAATTATTCTGTGTTTAACTAAGACATAAATATTTAAATACCAAATACATGTCTTATAAATCCAATGAAGAAACCTACAAAAATATCTAATCGAATACACACGAGTTGCACTCGCAAGAAGAGTCGTGTGTATCGTCTTCAGCTCCAACTTCCATAGCTGCTACAGTTCCATACGCTGACAGGTTCATATAATCTTCAACAGTATATCCTGCATCATCAACTAAAAATATTCGACGTCGAGGGGTGAGCACACAACACGGCTCAGTGAGTAGCCAAAACAATGCAACATTACATATGCATGCAAAAAGTCAATTCATATCTTTGGTCTTGGTTTATAGTTTGCAATGTGCAATAGAAAGGTTGGGTGATCAAAGGTTAACGGTTATTGATACCGCCTCTATACACAGGGTGTGGAAGCCCGCCCGAAGGTTAACGATTATCGTCGTCCCCATCCACCCTACCATAACATTATACAACAAAGGTTAACGGTTATTGCTATATAATGCTATACCAACACGTAAGCCCCTGTTAGCGAGGGCTTGCAAACAGGGCTCGCTGCTAACCAATCCTAATGCCAAACAGTGTATCCAAGGCCTCACCCCAGCATCCCTCAGAATGCCCATAGAGATAGAGCTAAGGCCCCCCGGTAGAGTCAGAGACTACAAGGACCGAGACCACCTCCCCTGATACCCTACGACATAATAGTTCCGCTAAGGTAATGGCGATACGACGATGTCAATGCACAAGACTTGAGTTAGAGATAGAGCTAAAGTGCTGAGACCCGTCAAAGGTTAACGTTTATTGACGTTCTCATCACACCTCCCCTAATACTCGCTCGCATCAAGCACATCAACCACACACATACAAGCACATGCCTATTCCTATCATCAACATCATCATTATGTTATAAACAATAAAGTAAATATGCATGAACAAGTAATAGAAATATTGGATGGCATGCTGTATGCACATTACAACATATTCGCATAGAATCAAACATGGCATAGGACTCAATAAGTAGAAAACAGTTTATTATTAACCAATTTAGTTTGGGGTTAAGGTTCCTCACCTTGGCTTGCTAAAAGATATTTTCCAAGCTTGAGAATCACCTTTATAATGTTATTATATTGCTAGCAAACCTAACAAAGTCGATAGAATTTATTTAGAATTTATTCAGAATTTAAAAACCATTCTGTCAACTGAGGGTCGATGCTAGGGTCGATGCTAGGGTCGATGGGTCTATCGACCCTCCCTCCATTATGAACTTCCCGAATGCTGAGGGTCGATGGTCAGAAACACCTAGGGTCGGATGGTCTATCGACCCTCGGTGCGACCCTCGGTGCACTCTGGTCCAATTTCCACTTTTTAATCCATTCTTCGTGTTTGGGGTCCTATGGCTTGCTTCCTACATTCACCCAACACTCATTCCATGGTCTAGAACCATGTATAAACCATCTAAATAGTTTTTGTGCATCCTCCTATGGTTTTCCATGAAAGCCTAACCATGGATGGATGGTTTGGGTTTCTCCGAAATCCTACACTCAACCATATCTAACCTAAGGTCGGTAGAAACTCATGGAATTAGTATCCATACCTGAGAAGATTACTTTTCTCTGCAATTTCTTCTCCTTTTTGCTAAGCCTTCTTCCTAGCCTCCTTTCTTCCTCTTTTCCTTCTTCTCTCTTTCTCTCAATTCAATTAGGGTTGTGAAAGGAGTAAATGTGGCTTAGGAACGTCCTTTAAATAGACTAGGAATGTCCTATAATAATCCCATTGAGATTTGGAAAGAATCCCAACCGAAAATTAGGAAATTTCCTAATTTCAGTTTCGTCAGAAATCGAGGGACGATGGGAGGGTCGATGATCCCGTCGACCCTAGGGTCTTAAGCTGTCCGACCCTCCCTCAAAAACTGAGGGTCTGACTTTACGTATTGGGAGGTCCGACCACGCTTCACTGGGTGTGCGACCCTCCCTTAGAATTAAGTGTTTTTGGGTCGATTTCGTACCTGGGATCTCGATCTCCTTCATGCCCTTGGTCCATTTGACTCGACCATGATGGGTAAACCTGGTTCAAGATGGTAAGACCGGGTTAAATTGACACGGGTCTTACAACTCCCCCCAACTTATAAAAATTTCATCCTCGAAATTGTACGTACCGTCTGAATCAAACAAGTCAGGGTATTGCTTTCTCATAGCATTCTCTTCTTCCCATGTAATCTCTTCCATGTCTCTACTTTTCCATGTGACCTTAACATAGTAGATATCTCTGTTGCGTAGACCTTGAACCTATCGACTAGTGATTTCCGTTGGTGTTACTTCAAATGTCAAATCATCAGTCAGTTCCGGCAAATCTACTATCAAAACATGCGTTGGGTCTTTGACATACTTCTTCAATAGGGATATGTGAAATACGTCATGCACACTTGACATAGACGGTGGTAGAGCTAACTGATAAGCTACTTTCCCACGCTTAGCCAGAATCTCATATGGTCCGACATATCTTGGACTTAGTTTTCCTTTCGGTCTGAACCTCTTCAATCCTCGCATAGGCGATACTTTCAAAAATACTTTCTCACCTACGGCGAACTCTAGATCTCTTCGCCGAGTATCTGCGTATTGCTTCTGACGGTTCTGAGCTACTCTTACTCTTTCCTTGATGATGTCGACCAATCGACAAGTCTCTTCAACAAATTCTGGTCCAACAATACTACGTTCTCCAACTTCATTCCAAAACAAGGAGTTCGACACTTCCTACCATACAGTGCTTCATAAGGTGACATCTGTATAGTAGCCTGATAGCTGTTATTATAAGCGAACTCGATCAATGGTAACTTTTCGTCCCATGATCCCTTGAAATCAATCACACATGCTCATAACATATCTTCTAAAATCTGGATTGTACGCTCCGACTGTCCGTCAGTCTGTGGGTGGAATGCAGTACTAAACTTCATTGTTGTACCCATAGCCTTTTGCAGTCCTTCCCAAAATTTGGAAGTAAATCGTGGATCTCTATCGGACACAATGCTTTCTGGAACACCGTGTAACCGAACAATGTTATCCACATACAGCTTTGCTAACCTTTCGAGTGTATATTGGGGTCGTATCGGTATGAAGCGAGCTGTCTTAGTCAGACGGTCTACAATCACCCAAACTGCGTCAACTACTCGAGGAGTCAATGGTAGTCCTGTGACGAAGTCCATTGTGATGCAGTCCCATTTCCATGCTGGTTCCGGTAATGGTTGTAACAGTCCTGCGGGTCTTTGTCGTTCCGCCTTTACCTTCTGACAATTTAGGCATTGAGACACGAACTTGGCTACATCCGCCTTCATTCCCCTCCACCAATACAGTTTCTTTAGATCATGATACATTTTTGTACTTCCAGGATGTACCGAGTAGATGGTGGTATGGGCTTCTTTCCTGAGTCGGTGTCTAATGTCTACACCTTCTGTTTCGGGTACGCATATTCTTCCTTTGTATTTCAGTACCTTCTCGACATCCAAGGTGAACTCAGGGTTAGTCCTACCTTTCTCAATATCTTCTTGTACCGTTCTCAGATAAGGATCTGCTTTGATAGCTGTCTTCACTTCGTCCACTATATCCGGTATAATCTTCAATGCCGCGAACATATTTGAAAACCGATGAATGAACCCTTGGTTGGTTGATTCATCCGGTGTATCTATCACATACTGCTCGTTGCCGTGATTAAACACCATTCCATTGGTATACATTGCTGCAGTCGTGCTGGTTTCTCCTTTAGATTTTATCATTGCTTTCCTGCTCAATGCATCCGCTACGACATTCGCTTTTCCCGGATGATACTGGATATCACAATCATAGTCTTTCAATAATTCCAGCCATCTCCTTTGTCTCATATTCAACTCCTTCTGATTAAATAGATAAGTAAGACTTTTATGGTCCGACTTAATCTGAAACTTCTCTCCGTATAGGTAGTGTCTCCATATCTTGACAGCATGTACTACAGCCGCTAATTCCAAATCATGGGTTGGGTAATTTTTCTCATGTACCTTCAACTGTCTCGATGCATACGCAACTACTTGTTCTCCTTGCATAAGCACACATCTTAGTCCCAATCCCGATGCATCAGTATATAAAGTAAATGTCTGTCTTGGAACGGGAATGGTTAAAATTGGAGCGGATATCAATCTGGTCTTCAGTGTTTGAAAGCTCTTTTCACACTTATCCGTCCATACGAACTTTTCTCCTTTCTTGGTCAAACTGGTGAGAGGTACGACAATCCGAGAATAGTCTTCTACGAATCTCCGATAATATCCAGCTAGACCCAGAAAAATTCTAATTTCTGAGACGCTCTTTGGTGCTTCCCACTTCACAATAGCTTCGATCTTACTGGGGTCCACTTTGATTCCTTCCGCGGATACTACATGGCCTAAAAATGCGACTTCGCTTAGCCAAAACTCACACTTAGAAAATTTGGCATATAACTTCTCTTTCCTTAAACGCTGTAGGGCTGCGTTTAGGTTCTTGACATGGGTTTCCTTGTCCTTGGAGTATACCAATATGTCATCAATAAATACTATCACCGACGTGTCCAGCATATCATGGAAAACCCGGTTCATAAGTTCCATGAATAGTGCCGGTGCGTTAGTTAGTTCGAAGGACATCACTAAGAATTCATAATGTCCGTATCTTGTCCGAAAAGCTGTCTTCAGAATGTCACCTTCTTTAATCTTCAATTGATGATAGCCTGATCGAAGATCGATCTTTGAAAATACCTTCGCTCCTTGTAACTGATCGAGCAAGTCATCGATCCTGGGTAGTGGATATCGATTCTTGATTGTCAGCTTATTCAACTCTCTATAGTCGATACATAACCGAACGCTACCATCTTTCTTCTTTACGAACAACACCGGTGCTCCCCATGGAGATATACTGGGTCTAATATAACCCTTATCCAGCAGTTCTTGTAGTTGCACTTTTAATTCCTTCAGTTCAGTAGGAGCCATTCTATAAGGTGCTATTGATACCGGTGCGGCTCCAGGTATCAGGTCTATTACAAACTCCGTGGCTCGATCGGGTGATAGTCCGGGTAATTCCTCCGGAAATACATCAGGAAAATCTCGCACTACATCAATATCTTCCATTTGTGGCACGTCCTTGGTTAGGTCGACCACTGATACTAGATATCCGACTGCTCCTTTCTCAAGGCACTTCTTAGCCTTTAATGCTGAGAGTATGAGCTTGCGTCTCCTGGGAAGTTTGGTTCCCGGGAAACTAAATTCTGCTCCTTCTTTGTCTTTAAACGTTAGCTTCTTCTCGGCGCATAACAAATTTGCGGAGTGCCGAGCTAACCAATCCATTCCTAAGATGACGTCAAAGTCTGCCATCTCGAGTTGTATTAAGGTTGCATCCAAGGTCTGCTCTCAGGTGAGAACTGGACATGGTCCATAACCTTTCTCTAATTCTACTTCTAATCCCATCGGTGACCGTACAAGTAATTTGTAGTCTAATGTTTTGATGGGTATATTGGTCTTCTTTCCAAACGACACAGATATAAATGAATGAGTAGCTCCTGAATCAAAGAGTACTCTGGCGGGTACGCCATTGATAGGTATGATACCTGTGATTCGTTTTTACTTAGTCTACATGCTCAATCAATGTAATTTTAATCTTAAAGTTTCGGTCATACCCGTGACCACATCGGGCGATGCTGCTGCATCCTCTGATGTAACAGCATATACCCATCCTTGATGTAACTGCTTCTTGGGTTTTGGGCACTCTCTTGCCATATGCCCTGGTTGGTTGCAATTATAACACCTCGGGGCTTCAGAATTTGGCTTTGACTGTGGTTGAGCTGCTGCAGTAAACTTTGGTGCAGTTGCAAAATTTTGAGGACGGAAAGGTTTATATGTCCTATTGTTGCCTCCGTTATACAAATTTCTAGCTGGCCTTTTTATGCCTTTGTTTTGAGTCAAATAATTCTCTTTCTGGCTCGATTCAATCACTCGAGCGATCTGGACAGCTTCGTTATATATGTTCTTCTCTAATCCCAGAACATGTTCCCTTATACTTCCTCTTAGTCCCGCGATGAATCTACGGGTTTTTTTATCTTCTTATTGCATACTCAGTGGTGCGAAGAAAAACAGCTCTTCATAACGCTGTTGGTACGCATCCACCGACATCTGTCCCTGATAAAGACTCAGGAACTCCTTCTCCATCGAATCTCTGAAGCTTCATGGAAAATATTTCTCAAAGAAAGCTTCTTTATATATAGCCCAAGTCAGTAGGGCGTGCTTAGTCAATAGATAGGTCCTGGTCGACTTCCACCAATGATGTGCGTCGCCTTTGAGCATGAAGGTGGCGCATAACACTTTTTCTTCTTCAGTAATAGTCATCATAAGGAAGTTCCTTTCCATCTCGTCTATCCAGTGTGCTGGCCATAGTGGATCAAACGGCTTTCCGTTGAATTCCCTTGGTTTCATTTTCAAAAATCTCTCCACTAGCCGAGAGTGATCCAGTTGATTTTGATATGCCCCAAACATAGGGGGTGGATACTGATAGTTTCCTTGGGCTGCTTCTGGGGCTTGCACAGGAATTGGTGCAGCTTGTTGTGGAGGTGTCTGAGGGGCTGGGTGGTTACCCACTGGTGCTGCACTAGCTTGCCCAGTGTGCATGGCTGGAGCCTGAGTGGCTTGAAACATAACTCCCATCGCAACTTGCATTTGAGCTTGTGCATGTTGCATTTGTTGTAGCTGTTGAACCAGATTCATCACCACTGTTGCTAGCTCTGGTGGTGGTGGTGGTAAATTTGTAGGGTTCACCGGTTCTGGATTTTCTGGTACCTGGTTATTCTCTTGACTAGTCTCCTCCACGGGTGGTGGTGGTGGGACTGTGTTTCGGGTCTGTCGGGTAACTCTACGGCCAGACATATTTCCTTTCTGATATGGGTGGTGCCTGAAAGTCATCAAAATCAGTGAGAAATCATTTATACTTCATGTAGGTACGCTAAACCGATATAAAATTCAAGATCCTCAATTTATTCTGAAATAAATACTGTCTTTTCTATGTAGGGTCGATAGTGAGGGTCGATGGTAGGTCCTACCCTTGGTATCCGACCCTGGGAATGACCTGTTCTTCCCGAGAGCTAAGGGTCGATGCGAGGGTCGATGGTGTCAGTCGAATTGTCCGACCCTCGGACTAAAAATCAGATTTTTAAGATCCGATTTCTGGGTCATTTCTCACTATTTCCCCTCCGTTTCGACTCGTCTCTACTCTCCGAGTTACTACAGTGCTACTTCACTATTGTGGATCGTTCTTAGTCCGAGTTCCGACATCCACATCACCTCTACAGGTAAAATTTCCCAACTTTCCCTCTTTTTAGGTTTTTATTTCGAGGTTTTTGCTTATTTAACTCGTATTTTCCGAATTAAACTTTTTCCAACTGTAAAAATTTGATTTTTATTGGGGGCTTTTGTTATTGGGGTCTTGAGGAACGAAAGCCCTCAAAAAATTTTCAGTTTCATCGGTTGGTTATCGAGAAACTTAAATTTTTCTCTTTTTGCCCTAATTTATCGAAATTTTTTATTTTTCTTGAATTTCTTCAAATTGGACATCGTCAGTTAAAATTTCCTACTGCATGTGGGTTGTAGAATATGTTTAAACCTTCGTAAGTCCTTATTCCCACTTGTATGGCAAGAAATGGGGCTTTATGGTCAACTTACGTCGTTATTAAATCAAATTTTGGATTTTTATCCTGCTAACTCCTTGTTTCTTTTCTCTTTCTTATTTTGCAGATACTATGGCCCGTACCAAGGTGCCAAGATTGCGTGATCCACTCCGCTTCCGTTCAAATGAAGCCGAGGCACAGTATGCCTACTATACCGGCAAGAAAGTGGAAGGGGGTCGTATGGTGAACCTGGCTGATCTAGCCTTGTTCAACGTAGAGAGAGCATTCGGTGATATGGGGTGGCTCCCTGTCATCACATACGACGCGTGCACATGTCCAGACTTGGTGCGCCAGTTCTATTGTAATCTCCAGGTGGTGGGGGATTACAATGATGTCGAGCGTGGTCAGGAGTTGCGCATCACTAGCTATGTCAAGGGGGTGTACATTTCTTTTGACTATCGGCAGCTGGCCGATCTGTTGGGCATTCCCTTCGATTGTCCTATGGTGTATTGTGCGCCAGGAGAGCCACAGTTTGTTGAGATGGAGATGAGAGCAGAGATCGACAATCAGTTGCTCCGTCCTGATAGATGGCAGATGAGAGCTTGCTACTTGCGTCCATCTCCACGAGTCTTCTGCAAGATTATCCAGCATAATCTGATTCCGCAGAGTGGGCACTATGAGAGGGTGTCTCAGCTGACCCAGTTCTTGATCTACAACATATGCACTCGACAGCCGGTTTGCCTTCCTTACATCATCATGCGGACGATGATCAGTGCCACATTGTCCGATCATAGGGGTAATACCCTATGGACGCATGATTACTGTGCTACTGACCCGTTTGGGGGTGGATCTGGTTGATGAGAAGATCCAGGAGAAGACCTTCTCGTCGCCTCTAGATTGGGAGGCTATCTGCAAGATGGGGCTGCGAGATGCGGAGGTTAGTGATGAGGAGAGGAACGCGATGGTGCGCCCTCACACTCGGGTCGAGGTGACTGATGCTGCGGCTGCTGCTAGGGCTCGGTGAGATCCGGTCGACAATGATGATCATATGTATATGGATGTCGACGCGATACCCCCGCCATCACCCACACAGGCGGATGGAGTTGGTACTTCTGCTGCGGCGGCTTCTGCACCTGAGGCTGGTCCTTTTCACTCGGCTGATCCTTCACTTCCTCCTTCAGCCATGATGGAGATGCTGCAGGAGATTAGGGATGCTCAGTGCAGATCTGATCTGAGGATGGATGAGCTGTTGGCTGCTCAGCACGCATCAGACGCGCGGATGGGGGAGCTCCTAGAGGTGCAGCGTACAACTGATCAGAGGATAGCCAGTCTCACAGCTAGTCTCCAGACGACCCAGACCAAGGTGGCCTGGTTGACTAGGGTCTATGCTGAGGACTACGACAGAGATCGTGAGGCACCGCCCCCTCCTTCGCCTCCAGCTTCTTGATTGTACTTTACTTTTCTTGTACTACAGAGTAACTGTCCGGGTTATGGACTGTACTCTACTTTAGCGATGTATATACGTTTTGTTTCTCTTACTCATTGTATGTAACTGGTTTTCCCTTTAATATACGCATTATTCTCTTTTTAATTCGGTTTCAATCATCACTTGTGCTTACAATGTGTTTGTATTAAAGCTTTTAATTTATCCTATCTTAGTTCACAATGGTCTTGAATGTGTGTCAGTTCAGCGGGCAAGGCCTGAGATGTTCTGATACCAAGTTGTCACACCCCAATTCCACACTGTTCAGAATGGTGTGATGAACCGCCAAATAACCAACGGTTCAACCAGGATCTCTAATAGGTTATCCCCGCGTTATCCAAACTTTACACGAACCCACAATCATAATCAGAGTAATACACAATAGAGGAAAATTTATAAATAACATGAACTGAGAACTAGAATGATACCCATAAATAATATCAAATTATTATGTGTTTAACTAAGACATAAATATTTAAATAACAAATACATGTCTTATAAATCCAATGAAGAAACCTACAAAAATATCTAATCGAATACACACGAGTTGCACTTGCAAGAGGAGTCATGTGTATCGTCTTCAGCTCCAACTTCCATAGCTGCTACAGTTCCATACGCTGACAGGTTCATATAATCTTCAACAGTATATCCTGCATCATCAACTAAAAATATTCGACGTCGAGGGGTGAGCACACAACACGGCTCAGTGAGTAGCCAAAACAATGCAACATTACATATGCATGCAAAAAGTCAATTCATATCTTTGGTCTTGGTTTATAATTTGCAATGTGCAATAGAAAGGTTGGGTGATCAAAGGTTAACGGTTATTGATACCGCCTCTATACACAGGGTGTGGAAGCCCGCCCGAAGGTTAACGGTTATCGTCGTCCCCATCCACCCTACCATAATATTATACAACAAAGGTTAACGGTTATTGCTATATAATGCTATACCAACACGTAAGCCCCTGTTAGCGAGGGCTTGAAAACTGGGCTCGCTGCTAACCAATCCTAATGCCAAATAGTGTATCCAAGGCCTCACCCTAGCATCCCTCATAATGCCCATAGAGATAGAGCTAAGGCCCCCGGTAGAGTCAGAGACTACAAGGACCGAGACCACCTCCCCTGATACCCTACGACATAATAGTTCCGCTAAGGTAATGGCGATACGATGATGTCAATGCACAAGACTTGAGTTAGAGATAGAGCTAAAGTGCTGAGATCCGCCAAAGGTTAACGTTTATTGACGTTCTCATCACACCTCCCCTGATACTCGCTCGCATCAAGCACATCAACCACACACATACAAGCACATGCCTATTCCTATCATCAACATCATCATCATGTTATAAACAATAAAGTAAATATGCATGAACAAGTAATAGAAATATTGGATGGCATGCTGTATGCACATTACAACATATTTACATAGAATCAAACATGGCATAGGACTCAATAAGTAGAAAACAGTTTATTATTAACCAATTTAGTTTGGGGTTAAGGTTCCTCACCTTGGCTTGCTAAAAGATATTTTCCAAGCTTTAGAATCACCTTTATAATGTTATTATATTGCTAGCAAACCTAACAAAGTCGATAGAATTTAATTAGAATTAATTCAGAATTTAAAAACCATTCTGTCAACTGAGGGTCGATGCTAGGGTCGATGGGTCTATCGACTCTCCCTCCATTCCGAACTTCCCGAATGCTGAGGGTCGATGGTCAGAAACACCTAGTGTCGGATGGTCTATCGACCCTCGGTGCGACCCTCGGCGCACTCTGGTCCAATTTCCACTTTTTAATCCATTCTTCGTGTTTGGGGTCCTATGGCTTGCTTCCTACATTCACCCAACACTCATTCCATGGTCTAGAACCATGTATAAACCATCTAAATAGTTTTCGTGCATCCTCCTATGGTTTTCCATGAAAGCCTAACCATGGATGGATGGTTTGGGTTTCTCCGAAATCCTACACTCAACCATATCTAACCTAAGGTCTGTAGAAACTCATGGAATTAGTATCCATACCTGAGAAGATTACTTTTCTCTGCAATTTCTTCTCCTTTTTGCTAAGCCTTCTTCCTAGCCTCCTTTCTTCCTCTTTTCCTTCTTCTCTCTTTCTCTCAATTCAATTAGGGTTGTGAAAGGAGTGAATGTGGCTTAGGAATGTCCTTTAAATAGACTAGGAATGTCCTATAATAATCCCATTGAGATTTGGAAAGAATCCCAACCGAAAATTAAGAAATTTCCTAATTTCAGTTTCGTCAGAAATCGAGGGTCGATGGGAGGGTCGATGATCCCGTCAACCCTAGGGTCTTAAGCTGTCCGACCCTCCCTCAAAAACTGAGGGTCTGACTTTCTGTATTGGGAGGTCTGACCCTGCTTCACTGGGTGTGCGACCCTCCCTTAGAATTAAGTGTTTTTGGGTCGATTTCGTACCTGGAATCTCGATCTCCTTCATGCCCTTGGTCCATTTGACTCGACCATGATGGGTAAACCTGGTTCAAGATGCTAAGACCGGGTTAAATTGACACGGGTCTTACACAAGGTGGCTAGTACACATCGGTCATTTGCTTTGGAAGAAATACCGAGGCCGGCACAGGATTGTCACGTGTTCCGAGCCAATTCGACCGATGTGGACACTATGGCCAATACGAATCGGTCATTTGTCGAGGAAGAAATGCCGAGGCCATCATGGGATTGTCATGTGCTCCAAGCCAATTTGACCGATGTGGGTACTTCGGCCAATTCACATCGGTCATTTGCGAGGAAGAAATGCCGAGGCCGTCACGGGATTGTCACGTATTCCGAGCCAATTTGACCGATGTGGGCACTTTGGCCAATTCACATCGGTCATTTGCTGAGGATGAAAGTCCGAGGTTGTCACGGGATTGTCACGTGATCCGAGCCAATTTGACCGATGTGGGCACTTCGGCCAATACACATCGGTCATTGCTAAGGAAGAAATGCTGAGGCCGTCACGGGATTGTCACGTGTTCCGAGCCAATTCGATCGATGTGGGCACTGTGGCCAATTCACATCTATAATTTGCTGAGGATGAGTGTCCCAGGCCGTCACGAGATTGTCACGTGACCCGATCCAATATGATCGATGTGGGCAAGGCGGCCAGTACACATCGGTCATTTGCTGAGGAAGAAATACCGAGGCCGGAATGGGATTGTCATGTGTTTCGAGCCAATTCGATCGATGTGGGCACTGCGGCCAATACACATCGGTCATTTGCTGAGGATGAGTGTCCGAGGCCGTCACGGGATTGTCACGTGACCCGATCCAATATGACCGATGTGGGCAAGGCGGTCAGTATACATCGGTTATTTGCTGAGGAAGAAATACCGAGGCCAGCACGGGATTGTCACGTGTTCCGAGCCAATTCGACCGATGTGAGCACTGCGGCTAATACACATCGGTCATTGCTGAGGATGAGAGTTCGAGGCCATCACGAGATTGTCATGTGTTCCGAGCCAATTCGACCGATGTGGGCATTTCGGCCAATTCACATCGATCATTTGCTGAGGATGAGAGTCCGAGGCCATCACAGGATTGTCACGTGATCCGAGCCAATTTGACCGATGTGGGCACTTCGGCCAAAACACATTAGTCATTGCTGAGGAAGAAATGCCGAATCCGTCACGGGATTGTCATGTGTTCAGAGCCAATTCGACCGATGTGGGCACTGCGGCCAATACACATCGGTCATTGCTCAGGAATGAGTCCGAGGCCGTCACGGGATTGTCACGTGATCCGAGCCAATTTGACCGATGTGGGAACTTCGGCCAATACACATCGGTCATTGCTGAGGAAGAAATGTTGAATCCGTCACGGGATTGTCATGTGTTCCAAGCCAATTCGACCGATGTGGGCACTGCGGCCAATACACATCGGTCATTGCTGAGGATGAGTCTGAGGCCATCACGGGATTGTCACGTGATCCGAGCTAAGTCGACCGATGTGGGCACTGCGGCCAATACACATCGGTCATTTGCGGAGGAATAAATGCTGAGGCCGGCACGAGATTCTCACGTGTTCTGAGCCAATTCGACCGAAGTGGGCACTGCGGCCAATACACGTCGATTATTTGCGGAGGAAGAGACGTCGAACCCGCAAGACCGTTTTGGATGCTGTGACCAATACACACATCGGCGCGATCTGTCCGAGAAAGTTTGAGTCTGTCACGAACTACTTGTCCAAATGTATGCCTGGAAGAATGCTCCTAGATCCGGGTCTGGATCCGGGTCGGTCATGGATACCGCAAGGCGGGACCCGTTCGACGGACCCGGTACATAATGTCGGTAATAAATGCACCGATTGATGACCCAGTAGTTTGCTTCCACGTGGATTGAACAAGCATGTGGTCTTATAAAAGGGGCGGTGGGGTATGAAGGCCATTAATTCTGAGATTACTCGTTTGGCTGCATTCACTGGTTTTTTGGCTCTACACGTCGGTACCTGCTTTGCACCTCGGCTCGAACAATGCGCAGCGGCTCAGTTCTTGTCACATCGGTGCTACTGTATATCAAAAATTGGTAAGTATTCTTTTCATCCCAGTCTTTTGAAACATGGCTGATGAGGGTAGGGAGATTGAGGTGGAAGTAGACATAGAGGGTGAGGGGACATCTTCCAGCAATAGCAGTAGTAGTCTGTCCTCGTCCGGTAGTGGGATGACTTTGGGCACGTCCTCCCCTAGCAGATCCGCGGAACGGGTTTCTGAAGGCGGCGCGAGGTGGAATTGAGGACCGAGGGAGAGGTCGAAGGGGGGCAACCAGGTCCTAGCACTGGGCCTTCCCGTCATGATCTTTTGATAGGCGTGTCCACACACGAGGTCAGCTCTTAGGTTTTGATCCATGCTAGGGAAGAGGCCGAGGCTCCCCCAGAGTTTGATGCTCGCAGAGAGGTTTGCCTTTTGACCAAGGTCGAGTTCAACAGTCTCTGGGAATGGTACCAGATACCGGACAACGTGGAGATTAGATTGCCCACTGCGGGGGAGCGAGCCTGCTGGAGTAGGAGGTCGGAGCTATGCGTCAACCTCGAGATGTTTAAGGCCGGCTTTCGAGTTCCAGTACCAAAGTTAGTGGTCGAGATCTTAGAATACTACCAAGTGGCCCCTCCAACTGATGCCGAACTCTTGGAAGAACTTGATAGCATTCATTATCTACTTCCGGAGGCTAGGACACGTATCGACCCTGAACATGTTCCGCCACATGTTCACCTTCAATGACTACTATCGGACGGGGTGGTACTATTTTTCCAAGAGGCCCGACTACGGCGACCTCCTAGCTGACAAGCCGACCTCAATCAAATTGTGGAAGAATAAGTTCTTCTATATCCGAGGTGATGATGTGCTACTGAGGAATGTGTGGAAGAAGTTGGACGTCAAAACACTCAATACAGATGTTCCCCTACTGCCCGAGGAGTCTGAGATGTTTCGTCTGGCTCGGCATTCCGAGGGGGCTCCCATTCAGGTGGCTGAGCTGAAGGACCCCCTCGTTTTGGCCAAGAATTGTCTGTGTGAGTGTCACTTTGGTATAGAGCTGGCCGACGTCGACATACTAACTTGGCTGATTCTTTTGTTGTTTCTTGCAGTGAAGTTGAACAAGACGTATCTGATGGAGCTGAGGAAGAAGGATGCTGCTCGGAAGGAGGCTGCGGCTAAGATGGCTTAGGAGGAGCAAGTCACGAAGGCATCAGTGGACCAGGCCAGCGCTTAGACTGATGTGATGAAGAGGCCACCGAAGAGGACACGTAAGTTCTCACCCGATACTGCCTTGGTCGAGGCCGCGCACGTCTATGCGATGCCACTAACTCTGCAGTACCGTGTGCCTGATTTTTCAGGAAAGATGAGTACTACGGCGGGGCCGGAGGCAATACTTGCTCTTGGAGAGGCAGCAGGAGGCAGCGCGGGCAGGCAGCCTACCCTGGTCCGGGTTCAGCCGTCCTCGGCTCCCCCACAAGAGAGGCCGAAGGTAATCTCAGGGCAGGGGGGAGTCCCTAGTGAGTTTGGGCGACTCCCCCTGGTGGGCCCACGCCCGTGGGATCGCACCGATGACGAACGAGCTTTCCGCCCGGATTGGGAGCTGACTGAGGAGGACACGGCAATGGGTGACATTCGTGCTGCAAGGGAGCTGATGAAGGGGCCATCCTGCCCCGGGACCGGTCACTAGTGCGGGGACTTCCCATGCCTTCACTTATCTCTGGGGCGGATACGTTGGGTGTATCGGTAAGTAATCAGGGCCTGATAGTGCCGCCCTCTCCTTTCTAACTTGTTCTTGATTGTCTACTGACTATTCTTCATGTCTTGGTGTAGCTTGGTGTATACATGGAGACGCTAAAGGAGCGTGCCGAGGAAATGTCCTGAGACTTGGCCGAAACAGACAGTAAATTGCATACGGCCGAGGAAGAACGGGACCATGCCAGAACGCAACTTCGGTACAAGGAGCGGGAGGTGACGTCTATCTCTACCGAGGTGACCCGTCTTCAGAAAGAGTTTGCCCAAGTACGCGATCGTACACGCCATCTAGAGGAGGAAGCCAAGGCCAGGGAGGATCGGGTTGGCCAACTGAAGTCGGCCCTATAGCGGACGAGAGAGCATAGGTCCAAGTTCAAGGCAGCTTATTTGAAAACACGCTCTCTCGCCGTGGGGGAAGTACGGCTATACCAGAAGTCCGAGGACTTCAAGGAATTGGTGGGGCGCTATTCTCTTCAAAGCTTCTCCGAGGGGGCACAGGCCTTGAAGGAGTTTGTGGATGAGAAGGTGCCGGGTATAGACTATATGGGAGCCGAATGCCTTGCCCCTGTTGACGAGGAGGTTGAGATCCCCGAAGTAGACGACGCCGAAATGCTTTGGAGGTTGGAAACGGTGTTCGAGGGTGAGGAACCTCCGGCTTCTCTGGACTTAGAGGAGACACCTCCGACCCCTCAGGACGGCGCGGTCTCACCAATGGGCATGCCACCAATTCCTGAATTTGTTCTTTGGATCGGCACGGAAGATGCAGGGTGCAGCGGGACAGATCCTCCTACCGACAGTGCTTATCACACCGACGTGAACCCTCTGGAAGATTGATGCATTTTTTTTTTGCACTGATGCACCCAACATCCACCTCTTTCGGCGCTCATGTAAACTTGATATTGGAATTAATGAAAAACAACTTTGTCTTGAACTATGCCGTCTGTGCTCGCCTTGTTTTGAAAATGGTCGCGTTCGAATTGAACCGTCCTCTCGGCATGGAGCCGTGTCTACCCTCCTCGGCCCGATGCGTTCCACACTTGGTGAAATCATTAGGCCTAATAGGTCCTGCCTCGGCACGGTGCCAGAGAGGATATTCGTGTCGGCACGGAGTCATGTCTACCCTCCTCGGCCCAATGCATTCCACACTTGGTGAAATCTTTGGGCCGAATGGGTCCCGCCTCGACATGATGCCGGAGAGGATATTCGTTTCGGCACGGAGCCGTGTCTACCCTCCTCGGCCCAATGCGTTCCACACTTGGTGAAATCTTTGGTCCGAATGGGTCCTGCCTCGGCACGGTGCTGGAGAGGATATTCATTTCGGCACGGAGCCATGTCTACCCTCCTCGGCCCGATGCGTTCCACACTTGGTGAAATCTTTGGGCCGAATGGGTCCCGCCTTGGCACGGTGCCGGAGAGGATATTCGTGTCGGCTTGGAGCCGTATCTACCCTCCTCGGCCCAATGCGTTCCACACTTGGTGAAATCTTTGGGCCGAATGGGTCCCGCCTCGGCACGGAGCCGGAGAGGATATTCGTTTCGGAATGGAGCCATGTCTACCCTCCTCGCCCAATGCGTTCCACACTTGGTGAAATCTTGGGGCCGAATGGGTCCCATTCTCGGCAAGGAGCCATGCGGTATTGATATAGCTAGATTGTCGATCTTATGGCCGCTGGTGCTGAAGAACTAAGCAATAACCTGAATCTTGAATTGTATTGATAGATAGAGAAAATTGACAACCGGGGATTTTTACAAAGGTGGAGATAATCATTGGTAGAATGGGCGAAGGTGCTCCGCGTTCGATGCACGTGGCAAGGCTTTACCATCCATATCCTGAAGGTGATAGGAACCTGTGTGTAGCTCCTCGGTGACCTGATACGGCCCCTCCAAGTTGGGAGCGAGCTTTCCCTGGTTGGTTGGGTCGGTGGCAATGGTCCGTCGGAGGACCAGGTCGCCAACTGTGAATGACCGTGGACACACATTTTTATTGTAATGCTTGGCTATTTGCTGCTGATTGGCCGTAATTCGGATCTGGGCTTGATCTCGCATTTCATCGACAAGGTCCAAATTTGCATGCAGGCCGGATTTGTTGGAGGTCGAGTCATAGTTGGCGATTCGGGGGGAAGTAATCCAGACCTCCAATGGGACGACTGCATCCGATCCAAAAGCAAGGCGGAATGGAGATTCTCCTGTGGTAGTTTTCTGAGAGGTGCAGTCCGCCCATAATATGCGAGGCATCTCGTCCAACCATCGACCTTGTGCTCCATCCAGCCTGGCTTTTATCCCCTTCAGTAAGATTTTATTGGTAGCCTCCGTCTGTCCACTGGTTTTCGAGTGCTTCACGGCGCCACGTCGGTGGTCGATGCGATGCTCTGCACAGAATGCTGCGAAGGCATGATAGTCAAATTGCTTTCCATTATCTGTGATGAGCACCCTAGGGACTCCATATCGATATACCACGGACTTGATAAAGAATTCGCGAATGACACTTTCTGGTATACTAGATAAGGCCGCGGCTTCGGCCCAATTTGTGAAATAATCCACCGCGACGACCACAAACTTGCGCTGGTAACGGGCCGGTGGGAATGGCCCCATGATATCCATGCCCCATGTGGCGAATGGAATGGGAGCTGCTTTGATGGATCGGAGCGGTGCGGCCGGGAGGTGAGATACTGGTGCGTATACTTGGCATTTGACACATTTCTTGACGTAGTCAATGCAATCTTTCTGCATTTGGGGCCAATAGTATCCCTGACGCTGTATTTTATGGGTTAGGACTCTTCCCCCCTGATGTGCACCGCAAATACCCTCGTGGACTTCTTTGATGGCTTGGGTTGACTCGGAAGGTCTCAAACACCTAGTAGGGGAAATGTGAAGGCCTTCTTGTAGAGGGTGTCTTTTTCTATTACGTAATGACTGGCTTTGGATTGGATCCGCCTCGCCACTTTCTTGTCCGCTGGTAATTGACCAGTTTTGTGAAAAGACATGATTGGGTCGATCTAGGATGGCTCTGAAATGGCCGGCAGTATGCCTTGGCTGCGGGATCTACCGATGAACGAGCCAAAACTTCCGTGTACACTGAATGATCCAAATCACTTAAGTTTTTTGTGGCCAGCTCGGAGAGAGAATCGGCCAAGGTGTTTTGGTCCCGCAGTATATGGCGTAACACGAAATATTAGAATGTAGAGGCGGCCTCTTTTACCATTTTTAGGTAGGCGGACATATTGACCTTCTTCGCTTCATATTCGCCATTGACTTGACGCACCACGAGCTGGGAATCGCTGGACGCCTCTATCCTCCGAGCCATGACCGCCTTGGCTAGGTGAAGTCCAGCTAGGAGCGCCTCATACTCAGCCGCATTATTGGATACCTGAAACATGAAACGGAGGGCGCAGAGGATTTCAAATCCGTTCGGACTGGTGAGGATGAAGCCCGCACCGCAGTGATTCTTGTTAGAGGCGCCATCGACAAATAAGGTCCATGGCGGCGAAGGTTCCGCCACGGCGGTGATGTCTGGGACTTGTTCTTCTTGAGGGGGGATTCTTTTAGAAAGTTGGCCAAGGCCTGAGCTTTGATGGCCGTGCGGGGCTTGTAGCTAAGGTCAAACTCTCCCAGCTCAACCGCCCAATTGATTACTCGTCCCGAGATATCTGTTTTGGATAGGATTTTCTTTAGGGGCTGGTCGGTCAGGATGGTGATCGAATGTGCCTGGAAGTAAGGTTGTAGCTTCCGCACGGACGTGACTAGTGCCAGGGCAACTTTCTCGATGAATTGATACTTGGTCTTGGCCTCCAACAAGATTTTGCTTATATAGTAAATGGGGCGCTGAATGCCCTCTACTTCCTTGATGAGCACCGCGCTCACCGCCTTTGATGATACTGCTAAGTACAACTCCAGAGTGTCCCCAGTTTCTGGCTTAACCAATAGTGGGGGAGAAGCCAAATAAGTCTTTAATGCCTCGAATTCCTACTGACATTCGGTCGTCCATTGGAAGGTCTTGTTGCCCTTAAGGGTCTGAAAGAATGGTAGGCATTTATCTACCGATCGCGACATAAATCGACTGAGGGCGGCAACTCGCCCAGTGAGCTCTTGTACTTCCTTGATTCTGGTTGGTGCCGACATATCAAGAATAGCCATGATCTTGGCGGGGTTTGCCTCGATGCCGCGGCTGGAGACCATGAACCTAAGGAATTTTCCAGAAGTGACTCCGAATGCGCATTTAGCCGGATTGAGGCGCATCCGGTGTTTGCGCAGTACGCCTAATGCTTCCGCCAAGTCGTTCACGTGGTTGCTCCCGATCAAGCTCTTTACTAGCATATCATCTACATAGACCTCCATGTTCTGGCCTATCTGCGCGGCGAAGATCTTGTTGACCAACCTTTGGTAGGTTGCTCTGGCATTTTTAAGACCGAAGGGCATGACGTCATAGCAGAACAGGCCTCGGCTGGTCACCAAAGCTGTCTTCGCCTAATCAACGGCGTGCATCCGGATCTGGTTGTAGCCTGAGTAGGCGTCCATAAAGCTCAGTTGCGCATGTCCGGAAGTGGCATCAATGAGTTGATCAATCCTGGGGAGGGGGAAACTGTCCTTGGGGCACGCCTTGTTGAGGTCAGTAAAGTCGATGCAAATTCTCCATTTATCCCCAGCCTTTGGGACCATGACAATGTTGGCGAGCCACTCCGGATAATGGATTTCCCGGATAAACCCAGCATCTAGCAATTTATTTACTTCCTCATCGATAATCCGTTGACGGGAGGCGGCGAATGACCGCTTGTTCTGTCGTACTGGCCGGCGCTGGGGGTCCACATTGAGGCAATGCTGTGCCACGTCCCTTGGAATACCCGGCATATCAGCTGCAGACCAAGCAAAAATATCGGCGTTGGTCCTTAGGAAATTGACAAGTTCGGTCCTTTGCGGCTCTACAAGGGAGGATCCTATTTGGATCGTCCTCTCCGGATTCTCCACGGTTAACGGGATTTGAACTAGGTCTTCTGCAGGTGTGCCTCTTTGCTGTTTTGGATCATCATGGAGATCCTCAATCTGTACTTGGGCAGCTTGGGCTGGCCTTTTAAGGTCTGTCGGCTCGTCCAAGTATTATGTTTGAGACATTAGTTGATCTGTTCTCCGTGGTACCAGCTTCTTGAAGTCGGTGAGTTCAGCTGAATAACACTTACGGGACACTAACTGATCCATCCTGCACTCTCCCACGCCTCTGGGGGTAGGAAATTTGATGACCAAATGTTAGGGGGATGGGACTGAACTGAGGGCGATCATCCCTGGTCTCCCCAACAATGCATTATAGGAAGACGAGACATCGACCACCAAGAAATTCATGGTTATCCTTGATTCCCGTGGGTAAGTGCCTGCTCTAACTGGAAATCGAATTGATCCTTTGACCCTGACTAGATCACCTGAGAAGCTGACTATAGGGTAGTCCATCGGTAGCAATTGTTCCAATGGGATCTCCATCCGCTGAAAGGCTTGCCAGTAGATGATATCAGCGGAGCTGCCTGTGTCCACCATGATCTTATGGACATCACTATCTTCTATCCACAAAGTAATAACTATGGCATCTTCATGGGGCAGCTCTAACCCACATAGGTCTTCGTCATTGAAGGTCAGGAAATCCCTTGTCCGGGCTCTCTTTCCTGGCCATTTTGTTGATTTGATGCTCCGTGCCTATGCCTTTCTAGCCCTGACTGATGTGTAGCCCGCAGCTAGTCCACCGATTATGGTCATTGCCTTCCGCCCTTTTGTGGAGGGGTCACGAATTTCATTATCCTCAGAATCTGCCGAGGCCGAGGTGGGCACTGCGGCTACAAAGGGTCGGTGGATTTTGACAGCATCTTCCGCGATCGAGCCTGACACCTCCGCCAGTGAAGGTCGGACTCTCGATGGACTCTCTCCGCACCCTGATCTGATTATCGCGGGTCGGGGAATATCACTGGTGACTGTTGAACTATACCGAGGTCTCGTACACCCGACCATGTAAACACGCTCTTAAGGGATGTCCTCCTCGGAAGGCGGGTCAATGACATGCAACGGAGGTGGCGGCCATGTTTGGTCCGGGCGTTATCTTGCCCTCCTAGGATCAGTCCTCAGCCTTGTCCTTCCCCGAGTGTCCAACGAATTCAGGATTCTTCCTTGTTCATATATCTGCTGGGGCGGTCGAGCGAGTGGATAGAGGATGACGCCGATGTCCCGATGCGCCGGGGTAGGTCCTCGTTCTCTTCTCTCCACCTATTGAGCAGGCTCTTGGTCGAGGTGCCTTTCTTGGTACTGGGGCTCAGCTGCCCTATCTCTTATTCTGTCCTTTCTAGGAGGATCTCTGCGAACTTCTCTTCTGTCACCCCTCCTGGGTTCTCTCTCTTCTTGCCTTCTTGGCTCTCTCTCAGGGGTCCTCGCCCTTGGTAGGGGAGGTTGCCTTCTTCGATCCTCAGCTGTGGCAGCCGAAACTCTCGGAGCATTATGATCGACGTATTGTCGATAATAACCTCGTTGGATGAGGTCTTCAATTTCAGCTTGCAAATTTCGGCATTCATCGGTAGTGTGGCCGATGTCCCTATGATACTGGCAATATTTGTTCGGATTTCTCCTTTTTGCTTTGATTATGATCTTCTGGGGCTTCTGTAGATACCCATCATTAGCAATGAGGGTGTACACGTCCCCTAGGGACCGGTTGAGTGGGGTGTAATCATTGAATTTATCCTGAAGTAATCCTCTCATCCGCGGTTCTTCTCTCCTTGATCTCTTGCTTTCTCCTGGTTGTGTGAGGTCTTGTCTCATCTACTCTCTTGTGGGGGTGTCAGTTAGGCCTTTGCTTGTCTCATAGATTTTGTTGGCGGTGGCAAATTTCTCACACCGTTCCAAAAGCTCTTGTAGGTCTGTCGGTTACTTTTTGGCTATGGAAAATCTGAGCTTTGGGTCAGTGACCGCTGCTCTCAATGTGGCAAAGTGAACTGTCTCATCGATGTCCTTAACTTGTAGGACCTCAAGGTTGAATCTAGCCAAGAAAGCCCTCAGGGTCTCACCGGACCTCTGTCTCATGTTCATTAGGTGTGCACTGGTCTTCCATTGCACCCTGCTTCCTTAAAAATGTATCCGGAATAGTCTGCCCATGGTCTTAAAAGAATCAATAGACCGGGGTGGTAAGTTATTGAACCACATCCGAGCCATGCCCTTTAGTGTAAGGGGGAAGGCTCTGCACATAATGGCATCGGGGTTTGCATGGAGGACAATCGCACCTACGAAATCGTTCAGTTGATTGATAGGATCCGTAGATCCATCATAAGAATCTACTGGCGGCATGGTAAACCGTTTGGGTAAGGGTACCCTCATTATGATGTCGGTGAGAGAGTTGTTTATTGAATAATCCCTATCTTCGTCCGGAGTGACGCCGGCCTTTGCCATGATTTCAACCTTTCGGTGCACTGCCGCTAATTGGTCCGCTAAAGTCGCCGCCACCTCTGGGTCCATGGGAGCATTTGGCTTGTCTGCACCCATGATAACGCGCTGCGGGACCAAGAGCTCATCTATTGCGTCCTTATCCAGTCGAGGCGCTGCTCCAAGTTACGGGCCGAGCCTTTCTCGTTCAGGGATTCTCCCGCACTGTGAAGTTGACCCAGTGCCACTCAATTCCGGGACGGGACGAGCGCTGGTCGTCGGTCTTGCGGGTCGGGCTCCCTCTCGCCCAAGGTGGTGACGAGGCTCTCTGGGGAGGTCAGTCTCCCTATGTGGGTCTGCTGGTGGAACAACTCCGACAAGGGGACAAGAGGTGGCTTTGGCAGCTGGGGTCTGTATCCCTTGTACGAACCGTGTCAGCACCGCCAGTTGTTGTGCCACGGTCTCGAACTGTTCGTATGTGACAAAAGATTCATGCGCGGGGCCCGGGTCCACCGCGCGTTTACCTCGATCCCTGCCGGACCGCATATCAACCTGTTTCCTTCCTCGGGATTTACTTGCTGTTCAATTACAGGGGGGTTCAGACTAATCATTTGACTTCGAGTTCTTCTTGGGCGCATGACTAAAGGTTCCTCTCTGGCTTTATCTTACGATGTTGAATCTCACGGGCCCCACGGTTGGTGCCAACTATTTCGGCCCAGATCCGTCCTGTGGATCCTCTTGGTTGACTGGACCTGCAAGACAAGGAAAGACAAGGAAGGTGGAGGTAGGCCGGATGCCTCGGGTCCACTCCGATGCCAAAGTTAGGGCTCTGTGAACAGTCAATGGGCTCGGTGTCGAGCCCACTAAGATATTATAAGAAAAGTGTGGGGTGAGGTGAGATTCTCCGTCCCAAGTGTCAGAGCATGAATCTCTAGAAGTAAATGAGCAGTAAATGTTGTCTGTAAAAAAACCTCGGGATTCGTCCTATTTGTAGTGAATAGTGCGAATCCCCAAAATGCCGATCTTACCCTTTGTTCTTGAATTGGGAGGGGTCTTCTTATGTCGAATGGGGGATCTCCACGTGGCACTGATACTGAGTCCTACGTGGCGCTTACACCGAATCCTATGTGTAAGGGTTGTATTGCTAGCGTGGTGTAATTCCCCAACAATTGCCATTATTCTTCCTTGTCTTGTTTATTGGTTATTGGGTAAATTGTTTTATTTATGATAAATCATATGTTTTTTTATGTTGATGCCGAGCTGGTGCATGCCATTTAATTGATGCTCTTGATTAAATGTGGCTGAGAGGATCTTTTCGAGAACATAGATTTGAATTATTAATTTCATGATCTATTAATGGGGTCTTTAAGTTTGTATTGGGTCATTGGATATGTTTCTATTTCCTATTTGGTATCTTAAACATCTACTGTTGTGTTTCACAAAAAAAGCTTTGACATGTAGATGTTTTGTTTTAGAATTCTGCTAGAGTTTGAAAAGGCTGGCTTCCTTGGAGAATTTTGTATATTTTTGCCTTTGATATACTTTTAATATTTGTGATGTTATAGAATGTCCTTCTCTTACAAGGTTTGTCTTGTGATGCTTTAAAATCTATGGATATATATCATGTAAAATTTTAGTTTTTTTTTATGAACATACCTTTAATTGACCAGTTCATTATTGTTTAAGAGCTTGAATTTTGTTGGCTTTGGATTTTGAATAATATTGAATTATTTTTTTATGGTTAAATTACCCCTTACATTTCCAGAATATTTATAGATGTAACCAACATTTCATATATTGTATTTGGGGTACCTTAATCTAAATAAGCTTGACTTTATTAAGGAAAGTAACAATTTATGTCTGCTCTCTCCATAAAAAACCCATGCTTCTACCCTTCATCCTTAACAAGCCCATCCAAGAGTGACGATGATGAAAGTCCCAAAGAAGACGGCTACCTGCAACCACCGCTTCCTTTTCTGGTGGGTGCTAGCTTGGGCCACTGCCAATGGTTCTGCCTCTGCGACCCCGACTAGGTTTTGGCAAGGTTATAGCTTCGTGGATCCACCGCCTGATATAGTAGTGCCCCAACAACTGTCTCCCTCCCCTTCTTTCCCACTGCCCTCTTTTCCCCTTCTGCTAGACGACATTGAAAGCAAGACCCCTTGTTTCTCCAGCTACACCCTTTTTTATGCTCATGCTATCATCTGATTTCTAGAATTCTGTAAGGGCAACAGCAAGAGCGGCTCTATTATAGGTTTGAGAATGGATAAGGGCTATAGTTGCTTCATGGCACCAGCACAGAGGAGGGAAGTGTTTGGAAGAAGAACACAGCTCACGGGTGTCAGAGACAGTGGTGATTGACAGCGATAGTCAAAGAGAGAGGGTTAAGGCAATGCCAATACAGTGGGAAGGAAGGGAGGCATTTGGTGGAAGAAAAAGGTTGAGGGAGAGAGGTTATGGTTGATGGTGGTAACAGTAACAACGACCATTTTCGCTTACCACAGGTTGCGGGAATGAGAATGAGAATAAAGAAATGAGAGAAAAGATGAAGAGGATAGGGGTTTAATTGTAAATTTTCCTACTAGAGTTAAGCTTATTTTGATTAAGGTACCCCAGACACAATATATGAAATGTTGGGTACATCTATAAAGATTCTGCAAACATTGGGTACCCTTGGGTAATTACCTAAAAAAAATTAAATCAATAATTACTCAAATTCCAAAGTCAACAAAACTTATGCTCTTAAACAACAATGAACTGGTCAATTTAAGGAAAGTTCTTAAAAATACAATAAATTCTACATGATATATATCTAGAGATTTTAGAGCATCACAAGACAATCCATGTAAGACAAGGACATTCTTAACATCACAAAGATTAAAAGAATGTCAAAGGCAAAAATAACCACAATCAAAACTGTAAGGAAGCCAACCTTTTCAAACTCTAATGGAATTCTGAAACAAAACATCTACATGTCAAAACTTTTTTTTTGTGAAACACAATAGTTGATGTTCAACCAAAGAGAAAAGAGGAATATATCTAATGACTCAAAACAAACCTAAAAACCTTTTAATTGATCATGAAATTAATTATTTAAATCCATGTTTCTGAAAAGATCCTCTCAGCCACTTTCAATAGAAAATCAATTAAATGTTATGCACCAACTCTGTATCTACACAAAAAAAAAATGATTTATCATAAATAAAAGGGTAATTGACACATACCACCCCTGTACTTTAACCCGATTCCAGTTACTTTAATAGTTTGCTGAACCGGACGACTACCACCCTTTAACTTACATCACATTCATGAACCAGTCCAGACTTAAATTTTAACCTATTTATTCTCTTTAATATGGCCAAAATACCCATTAAAGTGAGTAGAAAAGTCTAAAATACCCTTTTTTTTACCTTTACCTTTACATTGCCTTTTCTTCAATCTCATTGTTCCTCATTCGATTTTTGCTCCCTGCTGAAACAGAGGAGACCGAACGAGAAGATGAAATCTCATTCTTCAATCCCTAATCTCCCTCCAATCTCATTGCTCCCGACTGAAAGATAAGACCGAAGGAAAAAAGCGAAGAGGTCGATTGAAGGAGAAAGAGGTTGATTGAAAGAGTAAGACAACGACTGAGAAGACGTCGAGTGCAGCTCAGAACTGGGTTTCACAGAGAAGACGTCGACTGCAGCTCAGAGAAGAGTGGCATTGTGTTTGAAAAGGTTCATCCGATTTCAATCCCTAGTGGCATTGTGTTCGAGAAGGTTCGTCTGGTTTCAATCCCTTATCTTTCATTCTAATCAGGTTTGAAACCCCATTACTCTCCATTCGTCAAGCTAGGGTTTTCGAATTTTTGGTGGTTAATATGCATAATGATTGGTTAGGTAGGGTTTGGAAATTTGTTGTGGTTAATCTAGGGTTTGCAATTTTTTTTGTTTTCCTGCTGTTTCCCTTTACCAATTTATACTATTTTTTATTACGTTCTCAAGTTTAAGCCAAATTACCCATATTACAACAGGGATTGATTGTGAAGTGCTTCCTTGATTACCATCGTTTAAGTTTTTTTTTTTTTTCTCTTTTCTTTTTCTTCCATTAAAATCAGGTCAGTTTCAGAATTTCTTTAGTACCCGCTCGTGTTTTAACTTTCCTATTTTTTGTTGCTTGATTAATCCACGATTTGCTATCCTTCTCTTGCCAATAATTAGGTCAGTTCTTTTTAATCTTCTTAAATCATGATTTCAGAAACTGCTTTTAACAGTTCGATCTTTCTTATTGATTTTGAGTTTCGTAGTTCAAAACAAAAATTTTCAAAATTTTGTTTAGTGAACTGATATTTCAGATTTGACTTTGAGAAGGTGTTCAGAATTTGTTATTCTTCAATACCCTATTATTACTACTACACTGGTCCTTTAAGTCTTGCCAAAGTTTAGGAATTAACATCAATTATTTCTTTTTATATGTTGGTTAAAGTAAAATTTTCATGTAGTGATTGTACAGTGTCTAGCAAAGGTTAATTTACATACAATACAATTTTTCTTGCCTATCTACAAGGTTTCCAGACAAAAAAGCATTATACGTTACACTTTTGCCTCTTCAAAATAAACTCATTGAACTTATTACAGCTACGAAAATGAAACCAAGGCTCTATTTGTGTTCATCATTGGTAACTTCCATTATTAATTTTTGTTGAATGATGAAATAACTTGTCTGTAATAGACCTCTTATTTATAATGTAAGAATGAATACAAAGAAAGAAAGAGGTAGTACAGGTAGTACAGGTAGTACAATTGTACAATACAGGTAGTACCACGAATCTAGACAAAAAATGAAATACTTAATATTCTCAACACTCCCCCTCAAGTTGGGGCATATATATCATGCATGCCCAACTTGGACAATATCATATGGAAGAATTTCCCTGACAGACCTTTGGTGAAGATGTCTGCTAGTTAGTCCTCTGATCTGACAAACGAAATTTTGATTTATCCACTGTCCAGTTTCTCTTTGATGAAGTGACGGTCAACCTCAACATGTTTTGTCCTATCATGCTGAACCAGATCATTAGCAATGCTAATGGGTGCTTAATTATTACAGAATAATTTCATGGACTGGTTACACATATAATCTTCAAATCTTTGAGTAGTCGTTGTAACCTTAGTAGTTTTCATATTCCATGCGCCATTGCTCTATATTTTGCTTCTGCATTGGATCGAGCAACCACATTTTGCTTCTTGCTGCTCCAGGTTACCAGATTGCCACCCAAGAATGTGCAATAACCAGAGATAGACTCTACCTGTATAGACTTTGATGAATCTAAAATGGCATATGCTTCCATTTTCAGAGGGTCATTAGGAGATAACAAGATTTCTCTTCCAGGGGCTGACTTCAGGTAGTGCAGTATCCGATAGACGGCTAATATGTGTAGAGTATGGGTCGTGCATAAACTGGCTTACCAAACTAACTGCGAATGCAATATCTGGCCATGTGTAGGGAAGATATATGAGTCTGCCAACAAGTCTATGATATCTTTCTTTGTCTTCTGGTGTGTTTTTTTTTGCCCTTAGCTTGGTATTGGGATCGAGAGGAGTATCACAAGGTCGGGCCCCAAGTAACCCTGTTTCTGAGAGAAGATCAAGAACATACTTTCTTTGAGATAGATAAATGTGCCTTTTGCAGATCTGGAAACTTCAATCCCAAGAAAGTACCTATGTTTGCCAAGGTCTTAGATCTTAAACTGTTTCTCTAGAAATGCCTTTAGTTTCGAGATTTCATCAATGTTATTGCCAGCAATGATGATATCATCTACATATATACAAGTAAGGTAGTAAAAGTGTTAGGGGAATGTTTTATAAATAATGTATAGTCAACATTGCTTTGAACATAGCCAAATGCTACCATAGCTTTATTAAACCTTCCAAATCATACTCTAGGAGATTGTTTTAGACCATAAAGAGATCGGTTCAACTTGCAGACTATTCCTTGGCTTTTATCATCTGTGAAACCCGGTGGGCACTCCATATAGACATCTTCAGTAAGTTCTCCATAAAGGAATGCATTTTTTACATCTAACTGTTGCAAGTCCCAGTTGTGATGTACAATACAGGACAGTAAAACCCTGATGGTAGTCATTTTGGCCACTGGAACGAAGGTTTCTTGGTAGTCAATCACATATGTTTGGGTAAATCTTCATGCAACCAATCTAGTCTTGTACCGATTAATAGTCCCATCTGGTTTCTGTTTCACTGTAAAGATACTTGCATCCTAATGACCTTGATCCTATAAGAAGTGGAACAAGATCCCATGAATCATTTTTCTTTGGAGCCCTCATTTCTTCCACCATTGCAGCTTTCCACCGTTCATCCATAGTTGCATCCTGCCATTTTTGAGGAACAGACGCAGAAGAGAGCGAAGACACAAAAACACGGAAAGAAGGGGAAAGGAAGTCATAGGAAACATAATTGGAAATAGGATGTAGGATGCAGAGCCTAGTTCCTTTTTGAAGTGAAATTGAAAGATCAAGATCAGAAGAAGGAGTAAGTTCCTTACCAGAAGAAGGCTCAGTAGACTCAGTTTTTGGATCCAGGACTAGCGAAGGGACATGTGCAGGAGTGGTAGTGGCCTTTCCTTGTTTGTCTTTGGCACAAGCCATAAACTTGCAGAGGTGGCTTGGTGGTTGGATGCTTGGATGGTGCAGCTGTACTGAGCACTTGTTCTTGGACTATTTCTGGTACATCAGGTATATCCGGTATAAGTACATTAGGGATATCAGATGCATCTTCAACTGTCTGTGTCTCCCCCTGAAGTGGAGCTTGATAATAGGAGAGATGCTCATGAAAAATAACATTTCTACTAACAAGAACCTGACGAGAGGGTGGATGATAACACTTGTATCCTTTCTGTGTTGCTGAATATCCTAAAAATATGCACTTTAATCCACGTGGATCAAGCTTACCAGGGGAACGATGGTTACGAGCATAACAAAGACAACCAAAGACTCTAGGAGGAAGAACAAAATTAAAATTTCCAAGTAAGATGTCCAAGGGAGCCTTGTTGTCTAAAACTCGAGAAGGAAGGCGATTGATAAGGGATGCTGCAGTGAGGACAGCATCACTCCAGTATTGAGCGGGAACATGTCTCTCAAACATTAGTGCTCTAGCTGTTTCGAGTAAGTGGCGGTTCTTTCTTTCAGCGACTCCACACAACTTGTCTGATGAATTATCTCATTATTAGCCAAGTATTGCTGAAAAAAAATCCTTTAATATATTCTTTACCAATGTCACTACGGAGTATCTTCAAATGAGTTTGAAACTGCGTCTTGATCATATTGTGGATGTAAGACCCGTATCGAACTAACCGGTCTTACCACCTTGTACCAGGTCTACCTATCATGTTCGAGCCAAATGGACCAAGTGCGTGAAGGAAATAGCGAGACCAGGTATTAAACTGACCCAAAAACAGTAAAATAGGGGGTAGGGTCGCATACCTAGATAGGCAGGGTCGGACCCCCCTCATTAGGAAGTCAGACCCCTAAAATTTTGACTGAGGGTCGGACAATTTAGACCTAAGGGTCGACGGGATCTCTGACCCCCTCATCGACCCCCTCATTGCCAACAGAAACCGTAAATAGGAAACTTTCCAAATTTCAAGGGGATTCTTTCCTAATCTCAATGGGAGTTATATTGGGAGGTTCTGCTCTATAAATAGGATTTCCCTTAGTCTCTTTCACTCCTTTTGAAACCCTAATTGAAAGTGAGAGAAAGAGAAGAGAAGGAGAAGAGAAGGAAAGTTGAAGAAGAAGACTAAAGAGAAGAATTCAGAGAAACCTCTGAATCTCAGCAAACCTAAGGTATGGGTATGCTTCCATTAATATTTTAAGACCTTAGAATAGTTCATGAAGAGGGTATGACTTAGGAGAAACCCAAATCATCCATCCATGGGAAGATTTCAATGAAATCCATGGAGGGAATCATGGTAGGCAAGTAAGAAAGGAACCTAGAGTTTTAAGCCATAGAACAAGCATAGAATGGATTGTGGAAGTAAGCCATAGGACCCAAACATGAAAGAATGGACTGTAGGATGAAAAGGTCGACTCAAACCACAAGGGGTCGCACGTGGGGTCGATTGGGAATCGACCCTACCAGACCACAGGATCGACCCCCCGCATTCGAAAAGTCCAGGGATGCGATGGTCGAACCCAGGGTCGTTGGAACATCCGACCCTGGCATCGACCCTACACCCTGGGGTTCCAGAAAACTGTTACCCTACCTGCGACCCATCCTGCGACCCTCGCTTAACAGCAAGCCTAAAACTGTCGAAATGAATTCTAATTAAAATCTATCGACTTGTTAGGTTTTTCTATTGATATAAAAGTGATTCTTAAAGCTTGAAAGAGGATCTACACTCAAGCAAAGGTGAGGGAACAAGACCTAAACTAATTGGTTAATAATAAACTATTTTTATTTTCTTAAGTCCAATGCCATGACTGATTCTATGCGTGTATGCTTGTAATGTGCATTCAACATGTCATCCAATATTCCTGCTATTAATGTTCATGCATATTTAATTCTATTTTATTTATAACATGATGATGATGATGATGCTAGGAATAGGCATGTGAATGTATGTGTGTGGTTAGTGTGCTTGATGCAAGTGGAACATCAGGGGGAGGACGTGACATTGTGGTTCAGCCTGGTCACCAGACTCTAGCTCTATCTCAACTCAAGTCTTGTCCACTGACATCGTCGTATCGCCATTACCTTAGCAAAACTATTACGTCGTAGGGTATCAAGGGAGGTGGTCTCGGATCGTGTAGTCTTTGACTCTGCTGGGGGGGCCTTAGCGCTATCTCTATGGATATATTGAGGGATGCTGGGATGAGGCCTTGGGTACACTGTTTGACATTAGGATTGGTTAGTTGCGAGCCCAGTTTGCAAGCCCTCGCCAGCAGGGGCTTACGTGTTGGTATGGATAGAGTATCAGGGGAAGTGTGATGCGCTATGGTCCTAAGCACTTTAGCTCTATCTCCATTCCATAGTGGGTGCATGTGGGACGACAATAAATATTAACCTTTGGGAGGCTTTACACACTAGTGTATAGAGGTGAGGCGGCTACCGAACCTTTCTATAGCACATTGTAAACTTATATACTAGACCGCAGATATGAATTGAGTCCATGCATATGTTTGTTGCATTGTTTTGTTTGCTCACTGAGCCGTGATGTGTGCTCACCCTTTCGACGTTGAATATTTTTAGTTGATGATGCAGGTACCACTGTGGAAGATTATATGAATGCTTCTGTGTACAGACACGTGACTGGGATGGAGGCTGAAGACATAGTGGAGACGCATGACTCCTCATACGAGTGCAACTCATGCGTTTTCGATTAGATTTTTATTTAAACTATTAAGGAAATGTAATATTTAGTTACTTATGTTTCGGTTGATACAACATAATTTGATATTTTATTTTTGATTATCACAGTTAGATTCCTCAGTTCATTTAATATTAAGACTTTCGCTATTGTGTATTTATTCTGATTATGGTTGTCAATGTGTATGGTTTAGTTTACAAGGACACAGCATATTAGAGATCCTGGTTGAACCGTTGGTTTATTTGTGGTTCATCACACCGTTCTGAATAATATGAAATTGGGGTGTGACAGTGGAAATGGCGGAAGCATGCAAAGACCTCATTTTTTTTGACGCATCAGATAGACCTATGTAGTATGAGTGTAACAATCATTAAAGGTTCCAAACCACCTATGACCAGAAATAGAGGTCGTCTGTGTTAGACCCCAAACATCAAAATATACTAAATTAAAGATACAAGGACTTCTCGAAACATAAGGTAAATAAGAAATACGAGCCTATTTGGCCAAAACACAAGTTAAATAATTTTGGAAAAAAATGAGATAGAATAGCAGAAGAGGGATGCCCAAGACGACAGTGCCACTCCTGAAAGGTACTGAGTGCGGAATGGGAGGAAGGTGTTGAACGACCATTGTCAAGCAAGTACAGGCCACCATGCACACTACCATGTCGAATCATCTTCCCGTTCTCCATATCCTGAATCATACAATAGGTAGGAAAAAATGTTACTTTACAATTTAGAGACTTTGTAAAACTAGTAATGGAGAGTAAATTTGTGGATAAATTAGGAACATATAGAACGAAATTCAAATCAAGGGAGGAAGAACAGTAGACGGATCCAATTCCTGATATAGGAGAGAGGGATCCATCAGCGACCTTCATAGTATTATGTCCAGAAGAAGGAGAATAAAAGGACTCAGATGAACCAGTCATGTGATCAGTGGCTCCAGTATCTATAACGCAAGGGCTAGAGACAGAGAAAGCACAATGACCATCATGAGAAATACCGGACTGAACAAAAAAAGAACCTGGATTGGCAGATGCAGATGTGGATGATTGATTTGTAGTTGCAGGAGGTAGTCGAAGGAGATCCCAGAGAGTCTGAAGTTCTTGTGCAGAGAGTTGTGGCAGAGGACTAGTAAGAGGACTTGCTTCAGTTTGATGTGCTTGAGGTGCATGGGAGGACTTCGCCTTGTGCATACCTTTTCCTCGACGTTTTTCCATGAAGTTTTCAGCATGTGTCTTTGGTGTGCCAAAGCTTGCTATAATACTCATATTTGATAGCATCACAGGAAACAGGAGAACTCTTGTATGTCTGAGTATTTGTCTGGAGAGTAGACCTATACAGAACAGAAGGGGACAACATTGTTATTTGTCGTTTGTCCTCTAATTGAACCATGGAAAAGCATGTTCGAGGGTGGGGAAAGGGTCCCTGCTGAGAATCTGTGAGCGAATAGGATCAAGCTCCACATCTAGTCCTGCCAGAAAAGTACAAAAACCCTAATTTCTCTTCCCTTTTGTGAAATGGGGTACCATCTTCTTCACATTTAGCATGAATAGAATCATAAAAATTAATTGTTTGCCAATATAGCTCCTCAACTTAGTATAATATTGGGATATAGTCAATTCTTTTTGATAGTTTCATGAGAACACTTTTTTGAATGGCATAAATTAAAGCAACATTCCCAACTTGGGAATAGGTGTCCTTAGCAGACTTCCAAATTTGTGCAGCAGTATTCAATAACAAATAGCCCTCGGCTATAATGGGTTGCATGGAATTGAGGAGATATTGCATTACCAATGAATTTTCTGCATTCCATTTCTCCAAAACAATGTCCTTTGTCAGAGGTTTTTCCTTGGTGTCGGTGAGATATCCCGATAATCCCCGTGCTGTAATTGAGAGTTGGGTAGCCCGAGACCACATTAGGTAATTACCACCATCAAGTTTAGTGGTATTAGTGGAAATAGTGAGATTGTCCATTTAAAACTCTCTATCCCAGAAGAGGTTACTTCAGATGTCATCCTTGAGTTGTGTATTCTAGAACAAACACCCAAAAACAATATGAACAGCCTCCCTGTTTGGTTATAGCACAATATATGGAGATCAAAGTAGAAATATCACTTGTCAAATATCCTAACTTGTCTCATGTGCAACATAATATATGAAAATCAATTCTGGTTTGCACTCACTTTTTTGTTTATTGGGGTAAACTTAGAAACTCATAGATATCCGACCAAACTATACCATATTATTAATATCCAGAATGATAAAAAAATTGATTTCCAATAAAGAGAAGAAAAAAATGATCAGTAATGAGGGATAAAAACAAGGGCAGTAATTATATATCATTGTATGATTCCCTCTTTGGTTGCTGCCCCTAGTGGGGAGAGAAAAAAAACAAAAGAAAAAGAAAAGAAAAGAAGGAAAGTTGGTGGTCGGCAGTGGTAAGTTGGCGGCGGCAGTGGTGAGGCGGCCGAGGGATCTGGCGGTAGAGCTAACTTAGCTCTGATACCAAGTTGAATGATGGAATGATTTATCTGTAATAGACAGAGGTCCTCTTATTTATAATGTGAGAATGAATACAAAGAAAGAAAGAGATAGTACAGGTAATACGATTGTACTAGACAAAAAATGAAATACGTAATATTCTCAACAATTTTGAGCGGAGGTTCGTGAACATCAAGCACCTGTGAAGCAAGACTGAACGAATTACAGCCTTAAAAGCCACAAGCTATTAATGTTCTGGAGAGAATAATTGTCCCATCACCAGTTACAGCATACATTGATAAATGGTTGGACCATCTCTTTTCCTTAGTATCTATACTAAAGTGTGTGATTAATTACTGTTAAGCACATGACTGAAACCATGAGCTTATTATCATCTTCAATTTAGTTGACATTTGTGTGTGCATGTTTGTGTCATCAATATAAATTCCTTAAATTTTAATAATGCTTTGGGTTTGATAATTGCTAATGTTGAAGGGGTATTTATTTTTTCCTAATTGAAGCTTATTTTTCATTTACAACTTAAGTTATGGGTGATCCAATTAGTTTGATTTTCATATATGAAAACTATTCTGAGGACAAAATTGTTGATCCAGAGTGGTATGGATACATTTATGTGGTTTATGATGCATACTCCATGGTGTTGAAAGATATACCAGATGGAAAGACAGTGAACTTCTTAGTTAAGTTTTTTCTACCATATGGTGTTAAAGAACTTGTCTTAGGATCTGACAGTGATGTACTGCATATGTTTCATGAGTACAAGAATGAGGATCAACCTATACAGTGCTTTGTATTTGGAGTTGAAGTTAGTAAGGAATTTTCCATAGATTATATAGTCAATGGGTAACACAAGTCACTCATGCAGAGGTTAAGTCAAACTTTGGTTGAGAAGAGCAACTTCGGCAATAAGAAGAATGTATCTAAGAAGACTCTTTGTAAGAAGACTGTTACAAAGAAGACTCTTTGTAAGAAGACTGTATCTACTTCAATTGTGCAAAGATTTTCTATTACTGGGGTGAGTAATAACATTGGGGATATTAGTAATTCTTCTTTGACCATTCATGGATGTGGCAGAGATTATGTGCAAAGGATAAGGGAACTTACACTTGGTGCTTCCTCTAGTATGGCAAATATATAATTAATCAATCTGAGTAGCGATGAAGATTGTGACAATGATGATCAGTTTGTTGATGAGCAAGTAGGTGATGAGGCAGTAGGAGATGAGACAGTAAGAGATGAGACAGTAAGAGATGAGGCAGTAAGAGATGAGGATATAGGAGATGAGGATATGGGGGATGATGATTCTGAATGGGGTAAAGATAGCATTGAAGTAGGAGATGATGATAGCATTAACAGTGAGAAATATTTAGAGAGTGATGAAGATATGGGTGGGGTTGTAGATAGTGATGGCAAATTATCAGATTGCAAGTCTAATGACTCGCCAGATGAAATTGATTGTTGGGTTGGAGCGTAACATAGATCAAACTGAGAAAGGTAAGATGAGGGTTGGTTTAATTTTTGCAGATGTACATGCTTTCTGTGCTGCTCTTAAAGATTATGTGATTGAAGGTATTGAGATTTTAAGAGCAAAAAATGAAAAAACAAGAGTAACTGCAGTTTGTGTTGAAGAGGGTTGTAATTGGAGAATACATGCTTTCACATGATGATGGAACAACTTTCATGGTGAAGACCTTTAATTCTAAGCATTCATGTGGTAAGGTTGCAAAAAATTGTTGTGCTACATCAAGTTGGATTGCCAAAAAAATTTGCAGATAGACTTAAGGCCGATCGTGACTTGAAAAATGAGAGCATGAAAGCAGCTCTAATTGCAAAGTATGAGATTGTTCCACATGACAAGCCACTATATAGGGCACGCTTGATTGCCAAACAGCAAAATGAAGGATCATTTGAGCAATCTTATTCTTTGTTGCCTAGTTATGGTAAGTTGTTGATGGAGCATAACCCCGATACAATCTTCAAACTACAGTACTATGAGAGGATAGATATGAGTAATCCTCCTATTTTTAAAAGGGTATTTATATGTTTGAAAGCATGCCAGACTAGATTTCTTAAAGGATGCAGACCACTGATTGGTCTTGATGGATGTCATTTGAAATCCATGTTTAGAGGAGTGCTATTATCAGCTATTGCAGTGGATGGGAAGAATGGGTTGTTTCCAATAGCATATTCAGTGGTGGAATTGCCTTGATTTCTTGAATGTTTAAAGCTTGGAATTTCACAAGCCCAAGGTAATGGTCCTCTGACATTTATGTCAGATAAGTAGAAGGTATATTACATTTAACCACGTCTGTTACAGTTTCATTATTTTTTTTTTGGAAGACTATTTCTAATCAATTTGCTCCTTTCCCTTATTATTTTATAGGGTCTCTCAGATGTGGATGGGAATATTTTCCCACAAGCAAGCCAAAAACATTGTTGTAGGCATCTCTACAACAAATTCAAAAATAAATTTCCTGGTGTCATATTAAGGAGATAATTTTGGGCAGCCTGTAAGTCTGCAAATCTGCTTGACTTTCAAATAGCAATGGAAAAATTGAGGGCTCTTAACAACGAGGCATACCAGTGGTTGAATAGATTAGATAAATCTCTATGGGTCAGACATGCATTTGATCATAGAGGGAAGACTGATCACATTACAAATAACATGTCTGAGTCTTTCAACCAATGGATTGGTCCATTAGAGGCAAGGCCATCATTCCATTATTGGACCATGTTCGGATCAAGCTAATGAGTAGATTAATGCAGAGATATGAAATAGGTTGTAGCTTCATGGGAAAATTCACACCTAAGATCAAAACCAAGCTGGATTTGACAAAGAATAGTTCTAAAAGTTGTAAAACTATTCAGTATGGGGTGGATGAGTTTGAGGTGATGGATGAGAGGAGCAGATACACTGTCAAGTTGGATACCATGTCCTGTAGGTGTGGGTATTGGGAATGTTCTGGCCTTCCATGCAAGCATGCAATAGCCATGGTATTGAAAATGAGAAACATTGAAGAATATTGTAGTGAATACTACCCCACTTATACATATATGCAAACATATGGTGAATTAATCCACTCATTGCCAGATCTAGCAGTACTGAAAGTAGAGGAAGGTGATGATGTTGTGAAGGCTTCACCATTGAGAAGGTTATTTGGAAGACCCCGTAAAAACAGAAGAAGAGAAGTTGGGAAAGCAGTACCTTCTGATTTTAGGAGGAGATCAGGAACTGTCAGATGTGTGAACTGTAAAGAAATAGACCACAATAGAAGAACCTGTCAAAGTGCACCTGTTAGAGGGAAACAAAAAATGAGGAAATATGGCCAAGGAGTCAAGGTATTATTACTATCTCTACTGTTTGGTGCAAAATTGTCTTATTATTACTTTATATAGAGAAAAAGGATGGCTAACAAAGTGGATGGCACTCTCCTTCACCCATGTAAACAAGATCTCAAAATTCTTCTACCCCAACTACTTGCACCATTCAGGCCAGACTGAAGGAGAAAAAAGCAGAGAAGGCAGAACAGAATAGGAAAAGAGCTAGAACCAATGATGGAAGAATTAGATGATTACCCTTGGATGACTGTAAAAGTAACATTTGGAAGAATTTTTATGGCTTTGGATTATTTTTATGGATGACTGTGTTGGATTATGTTTATGGATGATCGTAAAACTATATTTGGATGAATTTTTATGGTTTCAGATTATGTTTATGTATGATTGTAAAACTATATTTGGATGAATGTTTATTTATGGTTTGGTTGGATGATTGTAAAACTATTCTTGGATGACTGTAAAACTACTTTGGATGAATGTTTTTAGGATTATTGTACCTGTAACAGGTACACTGTGTTTCAGATTGCATACTTTCTGTAATAGATACAGATTGTATATGCTTAAGTGTTAGTTTCTGAAATGGGAGTTGAAATTCAGATCAAACAGGTAAGAAATTTTGTGTAAGTGTCCATTTTCTTAACATGTTGTGAGGATATATGCTGAAGTGTCCCACAGGTTCTTTGTTGTGAGGATATGGGAATGAAAATGACGCAAAGTGGCAATATCCCTAAACTTGGAACCTAAGAAACCTAAATATGTAAGTGAGGCCTTGTGGCAATCTCTCTGAATTTTGTCCCACATTTTTCTTGTTGTGAGGACTTCTAGTTTAGATAAGATTATATACCAAAGAAACCTAAAATGTAAGTGACTCAATCACCAAAGTTGGAACAATGATTTTTTTCACAAATTTGAAACAAAATTGGTTTTTTAGTTAACAGAAAAGAAATATTACATTCAAGTTCTCCATTGACAAAAAAAATTGTTCAACAAAACAAGTTGAGCAATTAGACTTTTACAACGACTACAATAAACACTACAATGTAGAAAGCAAATGTTAATTGACACATCGTCTTCAAATCTACAACCAATTTCTCCAACTTCTCTAATTTCTTCACAATTGTCATCAGAGAGTGGATATCATTGTTCAAACTTTGCAATTCATTGCCATTGTCCACCATGACTCGTTTACTTGTCACTTCTTCTTCCATAGGAGAACACCAACGAAAAAACTGGCAATGCTTGTTCTGACAACAATAGTAAAGCATATTCTTTTTCTGTTCGGACTCTAAAATCTTGACAACTGCTCTTAGGCCACATATACAATTGATGTTTTGAAACCTAAAGGGCCTGGAGTTGATGGATGTAGATGTCACACCCCAATTCCGCACTATTCAGAATGGTGTGATGAACCGTCAATAAACCAATGGTTCAATCAGGATCTCGAATAGGCTATCCCATATATGATAAACCAAATCACAATCCACATTAATCAGAGGTAATAAAGTAAATAGCGAAAGTCTTACAGATAATGAACTGAGGTCTAATCATGATAAATAATTAATATTTCATTTATTTCCAAGTAACCAAATCATAATTTAATACATATTACAATATCCAAATATGAAAACTAAATACTAAAGATATCTACCGCTGAAACGCTCGCTTAACGAACTATCTTCGTCCTCCACAGCTTGCTCACCATGGCCGCCACATGTTCATATGTTGGCGTGTTGACATAATTTTAATTCATAATACCTGCAACATCAGAAACTAAAAGAATTGTGCGCACGAGGGTCAGCTCTCCAACTTCAGCTCAGTGAGAAAACAAAACAATGCAACAAACATATGCAAGCAATAAATTCATATCTTTGGTCTGGTATATAAGTTTGCAATGTGCTATAGAAAGGATAGGTGGCCGCCGCACCTCTATACACGAGTGTGTGGAAATGCCCAATGAAAACGGCACTGTCGCCCCACATGCACCCACCATGGACAATATACACCCCATGAAAATGGCATGGCTGTACCGGTTGCCCATACCAACACGTAAGCCCCTGTTGGCGAGGGCTTGCAAACTAGGCTCGCAACTAACCATGTAAGACCCGTGTAAATCTAACCCAGTCTTACCACCTTGAACCAGGTTTACCCGTCATGGTCGAGTCAAATGGACCAAGGGCGTGAAGGCGATCGAGATCCCAGGTATCAAATCGACCCAAAAACACTTAAAATAGGGGAAGGGTCGCATACCCAGCTATGCAGGGTCGGACCTCCCAAAAACAGAAAGTCTGACCCTCAATTTTGAAGGGAGGGTCGGACAGCTTAAGACCCTAGGGTTGACGGGATCATCGACCCTCCCATCGGCCCTCGGTTACCGCAGAAAATAAAAATTAGGAAATTTCCATATTTTCAAATGGGATTCTTTCCTAATCTGAGAGGGACTTATTTAGGATGTTCCTAGTCTATTTAATGGACGTCTCTAAGCCACTTTCACTCCTTTCACAACCCTAATTGAATTGAGAGAAAGAGAAGAGAAGGAAAAGAAGAAGAGGAGGAACACGGAAGAAAATTAAGCCAAAAGAGAAGAGTTGCAGAGTAAGATTAATCTTCTCATATATGCATACTAATTCCATAAGTTTCTATAGACCTTAGGTTAGTTAATGTTGAGAGAGTGATCTCGGAGAAACCCAAACCATCAATCTATGGTTAGGTTTCCATGGAAAACCATAGGAAGATGTATGAAAACTATTCTAGATGGTTTATACATGATTTCAGACCATGGAATGAATGTAGAATGAAATGTAGAAGAAAGCCATAGGAAACCAAACACGAAGAATGGATTAAAAGTGGGAATTGGACCAAAGTGTACCAAGGGTCGCACCCAGGGTCGATAGACCATCCGACCCTAGGTATTCCTGACCATCGATCCTCAGCATTCGGGAAGTCCAGAAAGAGGGAAGGGTCGATAGACCCATCGACCCTAGCATCGACCCTACCATCGACCCTCAGTTAACAGAGTGGTTTTTAATTCTGAATAAATTCTAATTAAATTCTATCAACTTTGTTAGGTCTTCTAGCAATACAATAACAATATAAAGGTGATTATAAAGCTTGGAAAAGTATCTATAGCAAGCTAAGGTGAGGAACCTTAACCACAAACTAAATTGGTTAATAATAAACTGTTTTCTATTTCTTGAGTCCTATGCTATGTTTGATTCTATGCGAATATGTTTGTAATGTGCATACGGCATGCCATCCAATATTTTTATTACTTGTTCATGCATATTTACCTTATTGTTTATAACATGATGATGATGATAGGAATAGGCTTGTGCTTGTATGTGTGTGGTTGATGTGCTTGATGCGAGCGAGTATCAGGGGAGGTATGATGAAAACGTCAAAAAATGTTAACCTTTGGCGGGTCTCAGCACTTTAGCTCAATCTCTAACTCAAGTCTTGTGCATTGGCATCGTCGTATCGCCATTACTTTAGCAGAACTATTATGTCATAGAGTATCAGGGGAGGTGGTCTCGGTCCTTGTAGTCTCTGACGCTACCGGGGGGCCTTAGCTCTATCTCTATGGGCATTCTGAGGGATGCTGGGGTGAGGCCTTGGATACATTGTTTGGCGTTAGGATTGGTTAGTTGCGAGCCCAGTTTGCAGCCCTCGCTAACAGGGGCTTACGTGTTGGTATGACACTATATATAAATAAATTTAACCTTTGTTACATAATGTTCATGATTAGGTGCATGTGAGTTGACGATAAACGTGATCTTCGGGTAACGTCACACACTAGTGTATAGAGGCGGAGTCAATAAACGCTACCTTTGGCTACCTAAGCCTTTCTATTGTATACTGCAAACTTATATACCAGACCAAAGATATAAATTGACTTTTTGCATGAATATGTATTGTTGCATTGTTTTGGCTACTCACTGAGCCGTGATGTGTGCTCACCCATCGACGTCGAATATTTTTAGTTGATGATGCAGGTTATACCGTTGAAGATTATATGAATGCGTCTGCGTACGGGAACGTGGCAGCTATGGAAGCTGGAGCTGAAGATGATACACACGACTCCTCTTGCGAGTGCAACTCATGTGTATTTGATTAGATATTTTTATAAGTTTCTTTATTTGGATTTATTAAAGACTTGTATTGATATTTACTTATGTTTCGGTTGATACAGAATAAATTTTTACTTAAATTTTAATATCACATAGATTCTCAGTTCATGTTATTATAAGACTTCCGCTAATGTGTATTTACTCTGATTATGATTACGGATGTGTGTTAAGTTTGGATAACGCGGGGATAGCCTATTTGAGATCCTGGTTGAACCGTTGGTTATTTAGCGGTTCATCACATCATTCTGAATAGACTAGAATTAGGGTGTGACAACTTGGTATCAGAGCTCTCGTAGGCCTTACCCATTAAACCTGAATACTTCCACTGTAGTCCATGAACTGAGTTAGGATAAATTAAATGCTTTAATACAAACACACAATAAGCACCTGTGTTGCTTGAGACAGAACTTAACAAGACAATAATGTACACATAAAAGGTGGAACCATATATATACACTCACATAGAAAGAGGAGACCAAGAATTATCCTAATTCACAAACAATTTAGGGTATTATCTATAAGTTGGGTAGTTATTCAAGTATACAAAGTACAGTAGCAAGAAGGGAGCTTGTATAAAGCAAAAAATTGGAATACCGAGTTGGTACTCCCAAGATGTGAAACTCGATGTAAGACAGAGGAAGAAGGAAAATGGCTAGTAATGCCAAAACCCCTGTAGAGATAAAGGAAAAGATCTTGGGTTAAATCCAAACAGAGATAAGAGGATAATGGCCATATAACTGGATATGATTATATACGATGCAGTACATTATTGATTTACTCTTATGATTATAGAGGATGCACATACCAGATTTTAAATTCTCGTGTCTTGACAGGATACCTTCTTGATTTAACCTGTCAATTGGAGTTACAGATATTGTTTCTTTAGTATTAGTCTTGATTATACCAATCTGCATCATTTTCATGATCGACAACATGAACAAAGATACGAACTGAATGAACAGTTAAATGCTTAATCATGTTGAGCGTACATCTACTGATTTATACTGGATTTACTGATGTACGAAATCTCTCTCCAGATTTACTCTTGTAGTGCCTTGACCAATGGCATTATATATTCGATAGAACCTGTAACCATGAGGTTAGGAACTGAAAAACCTCTATTCCATGTATTTGGACCACCGTGCAACCTAACAACTTTTGGATGCCGGTTGGATTACCACAGATTTACTACTGATCCTTTAAACCTAGGTTCACTAGATAAAGCAAGTGTTGCCATTATGCTAAATTGAAAGAAGGAAATGAATTGTTTTGGATAAACATTCTGATTTATACACTCCCTGATCATTGTTGATAAAGATGTGTAGTGATAATCGAATGATTGGAAGAAAGATGATTGGAATCAGATTAAATGCTATAGCCAAGAGACCTCCGATGAAGTAATGGAGAATCTATTTTGAGATTTTTAAATGGATGGATATGAATCATGTCCATAAAAGAGTGCATGAGAAAATGTGGGAACTATGAAGAGTAGCCGGTAAAAAAATAGATAGCACTCAAGTAGAGTTAAGGATGGCTATATCGGTACGAATTTTGACAAAGGTAGAAGATTCCTAAGGATAAATTTAAGAGTGGATACAAGGATAAAGTCATGACATAAGTAGTACTCGATTTAATACAAAGATAATTGAGTTATGCCCAATGTTGAGTGATTGATTAAGAAAAGACCAAAAGAGTTTAGATGAATTAATGAATTTATAAGCATATACCCTAATGCTTATAGATAGACTTGGGATATGAGGTAACAATCACAAGATATTTTTGAGGTATATGAAAGAGAGATTAGGATAGAACAGAAGTGATAAAGGAAATATAAGCTAATGAACTTTTCAAGATATGAGATTTTGATGATAGTCTTTGAAAAATCAAAAGAGATGAAGGAACTAGACAAGCTCTTAAGACCTTTACATCAGATTTTGCTAGTTTAAGCACTTTTGGACTAAATGTTGTTTTAGATGAGTGTTATGAACAATGATTGAATCATATTAATGGATGGATGAAATTTTGACGCAACCTAATTAGACTTGAGATGGCAGACTTTAACGTCATCTTAGCGATAGACTGGCTGTCTCAACACTCTACAAAGTTGTTATGTGCATAGAAGAGGTTATCATTCAAGAATAAAAACGACATATAATTTAGTATTATTGGAAGTATGTTGCCTCGGAAGTGAAAGCTGATCCTCTCTATGCTAAAGGCGAAGAGATGTTTTGAAGATAAAAAAGTTGGATATATGGTATCTTGTGGTATACGTTACCAAAGAAGCACCACAGATGGAAGATATTGATGTGATACATGAATTTCTTGATGTATTTCCAGGAAACTTATCGGGTTACCATCTGATTAAGTGACCGAGTTCGTCATCGACTTGTTACCAAGGATGATACTTGTGTTAAAGGCACCTGTAGAGTAGCTCCTATGGAGTTGAAGGAACTGAGACTCAACTACAAGAGTTATTAGACTAGGGTTCTAATCAGCTAAGTATTGCATCATGGAAAGCGCCAACGCACGTGAAGAAGAAGGATGGTATTGTTGTCTGCGTATAAACTACCGAGAATTTAACAAGCTCACGAACAAGAATCGATATTCACAACCTCAGATTGATGACTTATTGCAAGAAGCAAAGGTATTTTCTAAGATTGATCTTCGATCAAGATATCATTAGCTGAAGAATTTGGATAGCGATATCTCGAAGACAGTTTTTAGAATTAGGATTGGCCAATTATGAGTTCTCGATTATGATGTTTGGATTAACCAATGCCCTTACATCTTTTATGAAGCTGATGAACTGAGTGTTTCATGACATGTTGGACACGTCGGTCATGGTTTTCATAGATGATATTTTGGTTTATTCCAAGAATGAAGCAACTCATACAATGGATTTTAGAACAGCTTCACAACAGCTGAGGAGTGAAAAGCTTATTGCCAATTCCAAGGAATATGAGACCCAATTAAACAAAGTGATCTTCAAAGATCATATAGCATCATAAAAAGGGATTAAAGTGGACCCTATTAAGATAGAAGCAATTGTAGGGTGAGAAACACCTGAAGAATATTGCAGAGATCAGAAGTTTCTTAGGTTTAGCTGGTTATTTCAGACGATTTTGGAGGACCACTCTAAGATCGCAATACCTCTTACCAAGCTAACCAGGAAAGGAGATGAGTTTAACTGACTGACAAGGATGAAGAATATTTCCAGATTCTAAAGTAAAATTGATATCAGCTCCCATTTTGATCGTTCCGGCACCAGCGAAACCTTTTACCCTATCGATCGAAGATTTTGGATTGGATCTAGGATGCGGGTTGATGCAAGGTAGATAAGCAATTGCACATGCTTCAAGAAAAATTGAAGGAGCATGAAAAAAAAAATTAAAAATTACCCTACTCGTGATTGGGAATTACCGGTGAGGAATTGTGTAATCAAGACTTGGAGACATTACCTATACAGAGAAGAATTTTAGATTAGATCGGATTACAAGTGTTTTATTTATCTCTTCATTAGAAAGAGTTGAACATGAGGATAAAATAGCTGAAATTGCCCAAGGATTAAGTCTCTGATATTCAGTGTCACCCAAGCAAGGCTAATGTAGTAGCTAAGACTTTAAGCAAAAGGGAATTATGAAGTCCAAGGAAGGACCCAGTATAAATGCTGCATTATGTGTCGCAACAACAAACTCAGATTTGGAGGAAGAGTAACTTATAATAGAAGCTAGTGATGATCCAATTGAGAGAGAACTTAGGGATGAAGAAAAAGGAGTAATTTTGTTATATCTGTATATAAGAATAATGTCAGGAGATTTAGAGAAAGAAAAACCTAACCCTGACTTACTTTGTACGCGGAGATAGTACTCAGATACAGAGGCTGATTCTGAATACATGAAGATAAAGACTTGGATACTATGAAGAGGATAATGATAAGAGTCCATTGTAATCAATATTCAGTACATACTAGAGTACCAATATGTATCATGACATGAAGAGATTATTTTGGCAGAAAGGGAATGGAAGTGGTTGTGGATAGATGCATGTTTCAGTAATTGAATTATCAACAAGTAAAGGCTGAACGACAAAGACCCGCAGGACTGTTACAGCCATTACCAAAACCAGCATGGAAATGGGACTGTATCACTATGGACTTCGTCACGGGACTACCATTGACTCCTTGAGTAATTGACGCAGTTTGGGTGATTGTGGACCGTCTGACCAAAACAGCTCGCTTCATACCTATACGACCTCAGTATACACTGGAAAGGTTAGCAAAGCTGTATGTGGATAATATTGTTCGGTTACACGGTGTACCAGAAAGCATTGTGTCTGATAGAGATCCACGATTTACTTCCAAGTTTTGGGAAGGATTGCAAAAGGCTATGGGTACAACGCTGAAGTTCAATACTACATTCCACCCACAGACAGATGGATAGTCAGAACGTACAATTCAGATTCTAGAAGATATGCTACGAACATGCGTAATTGATCTCAAGTGATCATGGGACGAAAGATTACCACTGATCGAGTTCGCTTATAACAACAGCTATCAGGCTACTATACAGATGTCACCTTATGAAGCACTGTATGGCAGAAAGTGTCGAACTCCCTTGTTTTGGAATGAAGTTGGAGAACGTAGTATTATTGGACCAGAATTTGTTGAAGAGACTTGTCGAGTGGTCGACATCATCAAGGAAAGAGTGAGAACAGCTCAGAACCGTCAGAAGCAATATGCAGATACTCGACGAAGAGATCTAGAGTTCGCCGTAGGTGATAAAGTATTCTTGAAAGTATCGCCTTTATGCGAGGATTGAAGAGGTTCGGACAGAAAGGGAAGCTAAGTCCAAGATATGTCGGGCCATATGAAATTCTAGCTAAGCGTGGAAAAGTAGCTTATCAATTAGCACTACCACCATCTATGTCAAGTGTACATGACGTATTTCACATTTCCTTATTGAAGAAGTATGTCAAGGATCCAACGCACGTGTTGACAGTAGATTTTCCAGAATTGACTGATGATTTGACATTCAAAGTAACACCAACAGAAATCACTAGTCGAAAGGTTCAATGTCTACGCAACAGAGATATCTACTATGTTAAGGTCTTATGGAAAAGTAGAGACATGAAAGAAATTACAGGGAAGAAGAGAATGCTATGCGAAAGCAATACCCTCACTTATTTGATTCAGAAGGTGTGTACAATTTTGAGGACGAAATTTTTATAAGTTGGGGGGAGTTGTAAGACCCTGTAAATCTAACCCGGTCTTACAACCTTGAACAAGGTTTACCCGTCATGGTCGAGTCAAATGGACCAAGGGCGTGAAGGCGATCGAGATCCCAGGTATCAAATCGACCCAAAAATACTTAAAATAGGAGAAGGGTCGCATACCCAGCTAAGCAGGGTCGGACCTCCCAAAAACAGAAAGTCAGACCCTCAGTTTTGAAGGGAGGGTCGGACAGCTTAAGACCCTAGGGTCGACGGGATCATCGACCCTCGGTTACCGCAGAAAATAAAAATTAGGAAATTTCCATATTTTTGAATGGGATTCTTTCCTAATCTCAGAGGGACTTATTTAGGATGTTCCTAGTCTATTTAAAGGACGTCCCTAAGCCACTTTCACTCCTTTCACAACCCTAATTGAATTGAGAGAAAGAGAAGAGAAGGAAAAGAAGAAGAAGAGGAACAAGGAAGAAAATTAAGCCAAAAGAGAAGAGGTGCAGAGAAAGATTAATCTTCTCAGGTATGGATACTAATTTCATAAGTTTCAACAGACCTTAGGTTAGTTAATATTGAGAGAGTGATCTCAGGGAAACCCAAACCATCAATCTATGGTTAGGTTTCCATGGAAAACCATAGGAAGATGTATGAAAACTATTCTAGATGGTTTATACATGATTTCAGACCATGGAATGAATGTAGAATGAAAGGTAGAAGAAAGCCATAGGACCCCAAACACGAAGAATGGATTAAAAGTGGGAATTGGACCAAAGTGTACCAAGGGTCGCACCCAGGGTCGAAAGACCATCCGACTCTAGTTATTCCTGACCATCGACCCTCAGTATTCTGGAAGTCCAGAAAGAGGGAAGGGTAGATAGACCCATCGACCCTAGCATCGACCATACCATCGACCCGTAGTTAACAGAGTGGTTTTTAATTATGAATAAATTATAATTAAATTCTATCGAATTTGTTAGGTCTTCTAGCAATACAATAACAATATAAAGGTGATTATAAAGCTTGGAAAAGTATCTATAGCAAGCTAAGGTGAGGAACCTTAACCCCAAACTAAATTGGTTAATAATAAGCTATTTTCTATTTCTTGAGTCCTATGCTATGTTTGATTCTATGCGAATATGTTTGTAATGTGCATACAGCATGCCATCCAATATTTCTATTACTTGTTCATGCATATTTACCTTATTGTTTATAACATGAAGATGATGATGATGGTAGGAATAGGCATGTGCTTGTATGTGTGTGGTTGATGTGCTTGATGCGAGCGAGTATCAGGGGAGGTATGATGAGAACGTCAAAAAACGTTAACCTTTGGTGGGTCTCAGCACTTTAGCTCTATCTCTAACTCAAGTCTTTTGCATTGGCATCGTCGTATCGCCATTACTTAAGCAGAACTATTATGTCGTAGAGTATCAGGGGAGGTGGTCTCGGTCCTTGTAGTCTCTGACTCTATCGGGGGGCCTTAGCTCTATCTCTATGGGCATTCTGAGGGATGCTGGGGTGAGGCCTTGGATACACCGTTTGTCATTAGGATTGGTTAGTTGCGAGCCCAATTTGCAGCCCTCGCTAACAGGGGCTTACGTGTTGGTATGGCACTATATAGCAATAAATGTAACCTTTGTTATATAATGTTCATGATTGGGTGCATGTGAGTTGACGATAAACGTGATCTTCGGGTAACGTCACACACTCGTGTATAGAGGCGGAGTCAATAAACGTGACCTTTGGCTACTTAAACCTTTCTACTGCATACTGCAAACTTATATACCAGACCAAAGATATAAATTGACTTTTTGCATGCATATGTATTGTTGCATTGTTTTGGCTACTCACTGAGCCGTGATGTGTGCTCACCCATCGACGTCAAATATTTTTAGTTGATGATGCAGGTTATACCGTTGAAGATTATATTAATGCGTCTGCGTATGGGAACGTGGCAGCTATGGAAGCTGGAGCTGAAGATGATACACACGACTCCTCTTGCGAGTGCAACTCGTGTGTATTTGATTAGATATTTTTATAAGTTTCTTTATTTGGATTTATTAAAGACTTGTATTGATATTGTTTCGGTTGATACAGAATAAATTGTTACTTAAATTTTAATATCACATAGATTCTCAGTTCATGTTATTATAAGACTTCCGCTATTGTGTATTTACTCTGATTATGATTACGGATGTGTGTAAGTTTGGATAACGCGGGGATAGCCTATTTGAGATCCTGGTTGAACCGTTGGTTATTTAGCGGTTCATCACATTATTCTGAATAGACCAAAATTGGGGTGTAACAAATCAACCCTAATGTCAAACAATGTATCCAAGCCCTCACCCCAGCATCCCTCAATGCATCCATAGAGATAGAGCAAGGGTCTGGTGACTAGGCTGAACCACAATGCCACGTCCCCCCTTGATGCCCTACAACATATTAGTTCCGCTAAGGTAATGACGATACGATGATGTTAGTGGACAAGACTTGAGTAGAGATACAGCTAGAGTCTGGTGACCAGGCTGAACCACAATGTCACGTCCTCCCCCTGATGCTCCACTCGCATCAAGCACACTAACACTTGCTTAGTGGACATGACTTGAATAGACCATGGCACAATATACCCCGATGAGAACGGCATCGATGTACCGGTTGATACCATCCTTACCCGCACCATGTACACTAGCCAAACACAAACATTCACATGCCTATTCCTACCATCATCAACATCATCATGTTATAATCAATAAATTTAAATATGCATGAACAGTAATAATAGAAATATTAGATGACATGTTGAATGCACATTACAAGCACACACGCATATCACAATCATGGTATTGGACTCACGAAATAAAAATAGTTTGTTATTAACCAATTAGTTTAGGTCTTGTTCCCTCACCTTAGCTTGTTAATAGATCCTCTTCCAAACTTTAGAATCACCTTTATAATGTTATTATATTTCTAGAAAACCTAACAAAGTCGATAGATTTTAATTAGAATTAATTTTGAATTTAAAACCATGCTGTTAACTGAGGGTCCGAGGTAGGGTCGGAGTAATGATCGACCCTGGGTGCGACCCTCCCCCTAATCTGAACTTCACGAACATTGAGGGTCGATGCTAGGGTCGGATCTGCCATCGACCCTAGGTGCGACCCTCCATGGTTTGAGTAAAAAATATCGGACTTCGTTCTCTCTTTCATGGTTGGGTCCTATGACTTATTTCCACAATCCATTCTATACATGTTCTATGGTTTAGAACTATACTTTATTCACCTACATGGTTTTAATGATCTCCTCCATGGTTTTCCACGAAAACCTAACCATGGATGGATGATTTGGGTTTCTTCTAAGTCATATCCTCTTCATAAACCATTATAAAGTCTTAAATAAATCATGGGAAATGTATCCATACCTTAGTTTTGCTGAGATTAAGAGTTCCTCTGAATTTCCTCTTCTTCCTTAGCCTTTTTCTTCAAGTTTTCCTTATCTTTTTCTTTTCCTTCTATTCTCTTTCTCTCAATCCAATTAGGTTTGTAAAAGGATTGAAAGAGTCTTAGGGACGTCCTATTTATAGAGTAAAACCTCCAAAAATTTGTCCCATTGAGTTTAGGAAAGGTTCCAATCGAAATTAGGAAGGTTTCCTAATTTTCGGTTCGTGCTGTTTTTTCCGAATACCGAGGGTCGATGGGAGGGTCGATGGGAGGGTCGGACAACTCATAGACCCTTCCACCCATGGTTGAGGGACCCTTCCACCCATGGTTGAGGGTTGATGGTGAAGGTCGATGGGAGGGTCGGACCTGCCTGTTAAAACCTACGACCCTACCCTCATTTTGACTTTTTTTGGGCAAATTTTCATATTGGGTCTTAGTTTTTCTTCACACATTTGGTCCACTTGGCTCGACCAAGATATGTAGATGGGTCCCGACACAAAATATAAGGTTAGGCCGGGTTCGTGGCGTGCGGGTCTTACAACTCCACCACCCTTAAAAGAAATTTCATCCTCAGAATTTGAAAGTACGGATCTTACAACTCCCCCATCCTTAAAATAAATTTTATCCTCAAAGTTTGAATTTACTTCGGAGTCACTAGGTGGGAATTCTATTTCCGCATTGCATCTTCTTCTTTCCATGCCGTCTTCTCCACGCCTTGTCTTCGTCAGATTATCTTCGTATAATTGATACCAGGCTTTTAAGGTGTTGTACCTTTCAACTAGTGAACTAGGCTGGTACCACTTCAATAGTTAAATCTCCTATTTAATCCAGTGATTCCGTGGTCAATACTTTTGATATGGATCTCCAATGTACTTCTTCAATAGAGACACACGAAATACATCATGCACACTAGACATGGATAGCGGTAACACTAATTGGTATACAACCTTTTTATGTCTCCCAAAGTTTATAAAATTCGACACATATATAGAATACAACTTTCCCTTCTCATTGAATTGTTTTAAACCATGCATAAGTGATATCTCCAAAAGCACTTTGTCACTTATGGCGAACTCAAGGTCTTGGTGTCTCTCCTGACAATCCTGAGCTATCCTGGCCCTTTTTCTTTGATCTTGTCTGCCACTCGACAGTTTTCTACAATTGACTTTGGTCTTAAAACTCTTCATTCACTAACTTCATTCCAAAAGAAAAGGAATTTGACATTTCTATTGTATCTGCTTCCTAGGTAACATTACATGGTAGTTTAATAACAACTTCAATTCACGGTACCTTCTTAACTCAAGTTCCTTGAAATCAATTTTACAAGCTCGGAGCATATCTCTTAGGATTTGTATAGTCCACCCAGACTATCCGTCGGTTTAAGGTAAAATGCGGTACTAAACTTCAACTTCGTTCCCATTGTTTTCTATAGATCCTTCCAAAACTTTGAGATAAAGCATAAGCCTCTGACCGACTCTAAGCTCTCATGCATACAATTCAATCTGACAATACTATCCATATATAGCATAGTTAGCTGCTCCAAAGCATACCGAGGTTGTATCGCAATGGAATAAGCTATCTTCATTATGCGATCAATAATCACCCAAACTGCGTCAACCGATCAGTGGTATACCGGTGACATAGTTCATTGTATTGCAGTTCCACTTTCAAACTGGCTCCGATAGTTATTATAGTAAGCCATGTTGGTCTTTGTCTTTCAGCTTTTAATTGCTGATAATCCAGACATTGGAACACGCACTACACCACCTTTGTTATCATTCCTCTTTACCAATACAATCTCTTCGGCTCATGATAGATATTGGTATTCCAGGATGTCCTAAATATTGAGTACAATGGGCTCTTATCATTATCCTCTTCCTGACATCCGAATCTTTATCTTCAGGTATTCAGAATCAACCACTGTATTTGAGTACCGTCTCCGCATCCAAAATAAGTCAGGTTTCATTTTTTTCCTTTCTCCAAATCTCCTTGCATTGTTCTTATATACAGATATAACAAAATTACTATTTTTTCTTCATCCCTAAGTTCTCGCTCAATTGGATCATCACGAGTTTCTATTATATGTTACTCTTCTTCCAAATCTGAATCTGTTGCTGCGGAACATAGGGCAGCATTTATACTGGGTCCTTCTTTGGACTTCATAATTCCCTTTTTGCTTAAGGCCTTAGCTACTACATTAGCCTCGCTCATGTGACACTGAATATCACAGTCTTAATCCTTGAGCAATTCCAACCATCGCCTTATCCTCATGTTCAACTCCTTTCCGATGAAGAGATAAATAAAACTCTTGTAATCCGATTTAATCTAAAATTCTTCTCTATATAGGTAATGTCTCCAAGTCTTGATTACACAATTCCTCACCTGTAATTCCCAATCACGAGTAGGGTAATTCTTTTCATGCTCCTTCAATTTTTCTTGAAGCATGTGCAATTGCTTATCTACCTTGCATCAACCCGCATCCTAGATCCAATCCGAAAGCTTCGATGGATAGGGTAAAAGGTTCCCTTAGTATCGAAATGATCAAGATGAGAGCTGATATCAACCCTTCTATTAGAGTTTGGAAACATTATTCACACTTGTCAGTCCAATTAAAATCATCTCCTTTCCTGGTTAGCTTGGTAAGAGGTTTTGCGATCTTAGAGTGATCCTCCAAAATCGTCAGTAATAACCAGCTAAACCCAAGAAACTTCTGATCTTCGTAATATTCTTTAGGTGTTTCTCACCATATGTTTACTTCTATCTTAATAGGGTCCACTTTATTCCTTTTTATGACGCTACATGATCTAATAAGATCACTTTGTTTAATCGGGTCTCATATTCCTTAGAATTGGCATAAAGTTTTTCCCTTCTCAACTGATGTGAAGCTGTTCTAAAATCTGTTCTATGAGTTGCTTCATTCTTGGAATAAACCAAAATATCATCTATGAAAACTATGACCGACGTGTCCAACATGTCATGAAACACCCAGTTCATCCGTTCCACAAAAGATGTAAGAGGGTTAATCTAAACGTCATAATCGAGATCTCATAATGTCCAATCTCGATTCTAAAGGTATCTTCGAGATATCGCTGTCTAAATTCTTCAGTTATTGATACCTTGAAGATCAATCTTAGAAATTTCCTTTGCTCTTTGCAACTGTTTAAACAAGTCATCGATCTAAGGTAGTAGATATTGATTCTTGACCTTGAGCTTGTTTGATTCTCGGTAGTCTATACGTAGGCAACACTATCGTCCTTCTTCTTCACGAATTGCATTGGTGCTCCCCATGATGCAATACTTAGCCGATTAGAACCCTTGTCTAATAACTCTTGTAGTTGAGTCTCAATTCCTTCAACCCCATAGGAGCTTACTCTATGGTGCCTTTGACACAAGTATCGTCCTTGGTAACAAGTCGATGACGAACTCGATCGCATGATCAGATGGTAACCTAGGTAAGTCTCCTAGAACGCATCGAGAACTTATGCATCATATCAATATCTTCCATCTGTGGTGCTTCTTTGGTAACGTATACCACAAGATACCATATATCCAACTTCTTTCTCTTCAAAGCATCTCTTTGCCTTTAGCATAGAGAGGATCAGCTTCTGCTTACTAGGCAATATGCTTCTAATAAAACCAAATTATATGCCATCTCTATTCTTAAATGATAACCTCCTCTATGCACATAATCACTTTGTAGAGTGTTGAGACAACCAATCTATTCCCAAGATGACGTCAAAGTCTGTCATCTCAAGTTTATTTAGGTTGCGTCTAAATTTCATCCATCTCTATGATTTGGACATTGTTCATAACACTCATCCAATACAATATCTAATCCAAAAGGGCTTGAACTAGCAAAATCTGGTGTAATGGTCTAAGGAGCTTGTCTAGTTCCTTTATTTCTTATGATTTCTCGAAGACTATCGTCAAAATCTCATATTGCACTTATTAGCTTGTATTTCTTTTATCCATGCTGTTCTACCTTGCTCTCTTTTCCATATACCTCGAAAAATAACTTGTGATTGTTACCTCATATCCCAAGTCTATCTATAAGCATTAGGGTATATGCTTATAAATTCATTAATTCATCTAAACTCTTTTGATCTTTTCTTAATCAATCACTCAACATTGGGCATAACTCAATTATCATTGTATTAAATCGAGTACTACTTATGCCATGACTTTATCCTTGTATCCACTCTTAGATTTTCTTCTAGGAATCTTCTGCTTTGTCAAAAATTCATACCGATATAACCATCGTTAACTCTACTTGAGTGCTATCTATTTCTTTACTGGCTACTCTTAATAGTTCCCATATTTTCTCATGCACTCTTTTATAGACATGATTCATATCCATCCATTTAGCAATCTCAAAACAAATCCTCTATTACTTCATCTGAGGTTCATTGGCTATGACATTTAATCTGAATTTAATCATCTTTCTTCCAATAATTCCATTATCACTAAACATTTTTATCATCAAAGGTCAGGGAGTGTATGAATCAAAATGTTCATCCAAAAGTGATTCACTTCCTTTCGTCGATTTAGTATAATGACAAATACTTGCTTTATCTGGTGAACCTAGGTTTAAAGAATCAGGAGTAAATCTGTAGTAATCCAACCGTCATCAAAAGATCGTTAAGTTGCACGGTGGTCCTAATACATGCAAATAGAGGTTTTACAACTCTTAACCTCATGGTTACAGGTTCTATTGAGTATATATAATGCCATTGGTCAAGGCACTATAGGAATAAATCTAGAGAAAGTTTTTATACATTAGTAAATTAAGTATAATTTGGAGAAAAATTTTGTACAACAATAAATCAGGTATAAATCAGAAGATGTACGCTCAACCCGATTAAACATTTAACTGTTCATTCAGTTCATATCTCTGTTCATGTTGTTGATCATGACAGTGGTTCAAATTGGTATAATCAGGACTAAGACTAAAGAAACAATATCTATAACTCCAATTGACAGGTTAAATCAAGAGGGTATCCTATCAAGGTACGAGAATTAAAATCTGGTATGTGCATCCTCTATAATCATAAGAGTAAATCAATAATGCACCGCATTCTATATAAACTATCTTGCCATATGGCCACAATAGATTCGATCTTTGTTGAAATGTTTGAGGCTTTATCTTCAGAAAATATTCCTCAACCCCTGTTGGATCATTCTGTCATGATGCAACTATCCCATACATCGGTGGCTGATAAGGTTAACCACCTTGATACACTGCTTGTTGTGCACCAAACTTCTACATTGGGTGTGCATTATTGGGACTTGCTGTGTGGTAGGCACTGTGTTATAGCTAACAGGTGTTAGGGTACAGTGATGCTACCAATTGGTACCATACTTGGTTTGACCCGGAGGTGTTGATGTAGCATCAGCAACTTGGGTAGTGATTTACATAGCAACTTGCATAGTCGGTCTCATCTGTTGTTGCTCTTGTATTTTATTGGGTCAAGTTTATGACAACCATAGCCAAGGTATTTGGTAGTCCAGGTGGTAGGCTGGAGTGGCCTGGTTGTTCACTCTTTTAATTCGATACAGTCTGATTATCTACTCAAATGAGTTTTCATTATCCATTCTCGACCCTGATAGTGGTGGGGTCAAGTTGCAACCTCTTCTTAATGCTCAGCGGGTAATGGATCAGCTTGTGGTGGATCTCACTCTGAGTTTCCATGTCACCCAGAGTATAACTTTATCTTCTTGTAGTTATTCTTATCTATAATGTATGGCCATTATTCTTCTATCTCTGTTGGATTTAGCCCAAGATCTTTCTCTTTATCTCCACAGGGATTTAGGCATTACTAGCCATTTTCCTTCTTTCCCAAATACATCGAGTTTCACATCTTGTGAGTATCAACTCGGTATTAAATTTTCTGCTTTACAGAAGCTTCCTTCTTGCTACTGTACTATATCCTTGTATACATGGATAACTACCCAACTTATAGATAATACCCTAAATTATTTGTTTATTAGGATAATTTTTGGTCTTCTCTTTCTATGTGAGTGTATATATATGGTTCCACCTTTTATATGTACATTATCGTCTTGTTTAATTTCTGTCTCAACCAACACAGGTGCTTATGGTTTGTTTGTATTAAAGTTTTTAATTTATCCTAACTCAGTTCATGGACTCCAGTGGAAGTATTAAGGTTTAATGGGTAAGGCCTACAAGAGCTCTGATACCAAGTTGTCACACCCCAATTCCACACTATTCAGAATGGTGTGATGAACCATCAATAAACCAACGGTTCAACCAGGATCTCGAATAGGCTATCCCACATATGATAAACCAAAACACATTCCACATTAATCAGAGGTAATAAAGTAAATAGCGAAAGTCTTACAGATAATGAACTGAGGTCTAATCAAGATAAATAATTAATATTCCATTTATTTCTAAGTAATCAAAACATAATTTAATACATATTACAATATCCAAATATGAAAACTAAACACTAAACGTATCCACCGCTGAAACGCTCGCTTAACGAACTATCTTCGTCCTCCACAGCTTGCTCACCATGGCCGCCACATGTTCATATGTTGGCGTGTTGACATAATTTTCAATCATAATACCTGCAACATCAGAAACTAAAAGAATTGTGCGTACGAGGGTCAGCTCTCCAACTTGAGCTCAGTGAGAAAAAAAAACAATGCAACAAACATATGCATGCAATCAATTCATATCTTTGGTCTGGTATATAAGTTTGCAATGTGCTATAGAAAGGATAGGTGGCCGCCGCACCTCTATACACGAGTGTGTGGAAATGCCCAATGAAAATGGCACTGTCGCCCCACATGCACCCACCATGGACAATATACACCCCATGAAAATGGCATGGCTGTACCGGTTGCCCATACCAACACATAAGCCCCTGTTGGCGAGGGCTTGCAAACTGGACTCGCAACTAACCAACCCTAATGTCAAACAATGTATCCAAGGCCTCACCCCAGCATCCCTCAATACATCCATAGAGATAGAGCTAGGGTCTGGTGACCAGGTTGAACCACAATGCCACGTTCCCCCCCCCCTGATGCCCTACAACATATTAGTTCCGCTAAGGTAATGGCGATACGACGATGTTAGTGGACAAGACTTGAGTAGAGATAGAGCTAGAGTCTGGTGACCAGGCTGAACCACAATGTCACATCCTCCCCCTGATGCTCCACTCGCATCAAGCACACTAACACTTGCTTAGTGGACATGACTTGAATAGACCATGGCACAATATACCCCGATGAGAACGGCATCGAAGTACCGGTTGATACCATCCCTACCCGCACCATGTACACCAGCCAAACACAAACATTCACATGCCTATTCCTACCATCATCAACATCATCATGTTATAATCAATAAATTTAAATATGCATGAACAGTAATAATAGAAATATTGGATGACATGTTGAATGCACATTACAAGCACACACGCATATCACAATCATGGTATTGGACTCAAGAAATAAAAATAGTTTGTTATTAACCAATTAGTTTAGGTCTTGTTCACTCACCTTATCTTGTTAATAGATCCTATTCCAAGCTTTAGAATCACCTTTATAATGTTATTATATTGCTAGAAGACCTAACAAAGTCGATAAAATTTAATTAGAATTAATTCCAAATTTAAAACCATGTTGTTAACTGAGGGTCCGAGGTAGGGTCGGAGTCATGATCGACCCTGGGTGCGACCCTCCCCCTAATCTGAACTTCTCGAACACTGAGGATCGATACTAGGGTCGGATCTGCCATCGACCCTAGGTGCGACACTCCATGGTTTGAGTAAAAAATATTAGACTTCTTTCTCTCTTTCATGGTTTGGTCCTATGGCTTACTTCCACAATCCATTCTATACATGTTCTATGGTTTAAAACTATACTTTATTCACCTACATGGTTTTAATGATCTCCTCCATGGTTTTCCATGAAAACCTAACCATGGATGGATGATTTGGGTTTCTTCTAAGTCATATCCTCTTCATAAACCATTCTAAAGTCTTAAATAAATCAAGGGGAATGTATCCATACCTTAGTTTTGTTGAGATTTAGAGTTCCTCTGAATTTCCTCTTCTTCCTTAGCCTTTTCTTCAAGTTTTCCTTCTCTTCTTCTCGTCCTTCTCTTCTCTTTCTCTCAATCCAATTAGGGTTGTAAAAGGATTGAAAGAGGCTTAGGGACGTCCTATTTGTAGAGTAAAACCTCCCAAAATACGTCCCATTGAGTTTAGGAAAGGTTCCAATCAAAATTAGGAAGGTTTCCTAATTTTCGGTTTGTGCGGTTTTTCCCAAATACCGAGGGTCGATGGGAGGGTCGATGGGAGGGTCGGACAACTCATAGACCCTTCGACCCATGGTTCAGGGTCGATGGTGAGGGTCGATGGGAGGGTCGGACCTGCCTGTTAAAACCTGTGACCCTACCCTCATTTTGACTGTTTTTGGGCAAATTTTCATATTGGGTCTTAGTTTTTCTTCACACATTTGGTCCACTTGGCTCGACCATGATATGTAGACGGGTCCCGACACAAAATATAAGGTTAGGCCGGGTTCGTGGCGTGCGGGTCTTACAGTAGAACTCAGTGAAGCCATCTATCTTACCTACAAATGAAAGGAAACAAGTTAATAGGATAAAATTCAAACAATATAGATTGCAAAATTAGGAAGTAACCTTTGTTTGGTTTATCCATCTGTTTGGCTTTCATATCATTTTTCTTAAACTTGCAAGTCTGCCATTCCTAAAAGTTTTCCAGTAAGGTAGTAATGTTTTCTAGTAAGGCAGTAAGGTTTTCTAGGTTTTTGTTACTTAAACCAAGCGAGAGAAACCTTACTCAGATTTGAGCGTTATTTCTCTGTTCCAATTTGAGATCAGATTTACTTTCTTATTAATTGAGCAAAGAAACTTGGCCCTCTTGATGTGTCAGTATACTACTAACATTGGCTGATATCACATCCAATACATTGAACCTTTTTTGTAGATGTTAAGAAACGTATCTCCTTTTCAATCACAACAAAAAGAAAAAAAAACTTTTGGTGACCTAGTTTAAATGTCATTGCTATAGCGATGGAGTGCAATGGAGTAAACGTTCTAGTCTGCAAATTTTTTTGTTGTTTTTAGGGTTTGGGGGTTTAGTGTTTAGGGTGAAATACACAAGGTTTTATGAGCAAAGAGTTTAGGATATGACTTCGAACCTTAGAATTGCTGCTTAAAATCCCACAAGCAAATCCTGCTAGTAGACGATGGGTTAAAGATGAGAAGATGTAAAGGATTAATGTGAATGTAATGGCGATTGACGAAGCAGGGATGAAGAAGGATGAAGAAGAACATAAACAAAATGTACAACGGCGGCGATAACTCAGAGTTTCAACATCTATGACTTCCGATTAAGCATGGAAGAAGAAGAATAAAAGGAAACCTACCTTTGCTCCGCTGCTGCGATGGCTTTCTTCTCCCCAACTCGGAAGACCAGATGTCTTTGATGGCTGAGTCTTTCCTTCTTAATAACAAACTACTGAGGTTATTTTGGTCTTTTGGAATAAGTTGTAATGGTGTTAGAGAGGGTCAAATTATATATTTACCCTATTTGTTTACAAATGGTTGAACCAGGGGGTAACTCGTCTGATTCAACAAACTATTAAGGTAACTGGAATCGGGTTAAAGTATAGGGGTGGTATGTGTCAATTATCCTAAATAAAATAATTCGTCCAATAACCAACAAATAAGACAAGGAAGAATATTGGCAATAAGGGAAGGTAAATTGATCCAGTGCAAATTATATTCACCCGTTGCAGTGTGTGGTATTCAAAACCATCCCTGAAGTATCAGAAAATTCATCGTTTTATCTTTCTTAAATACCACAAAATAATATAAAATCAAAAGAGGAATTGAATAAGGTTCATTAAAGACTAATCCAATTGTAATCATAATGAGACTCCTTTTAATTTACCCATTCAAATAAAATTATGAACGACAACGAGCATAATTGGTGCATCAAACCTGAACCCATAAATCCTTGACTTTGCGATGTAAAAAAAAAAAAACCACGGAATCAGAAAAAAAAAAAAAGATGTCAAAAGAAAAGAACACGAAAATAAATTGCGAATAAGGATTCCCAAACTAAAAAACAATAACTCAAGAACAACAATCCTGGTTGTTGCTAAAGGAGTTACAAATTCAAAATGCACCAATAAGAGTCAACAAAATATAAAATTAGAGATAGGTCTCACTACAAATTTTTAGTTATCAAGGCCAATGTACATTCAAACAAAATTTCAAAGAAACCCCTTTTCAAACACCGAAGGATTACAATTTACGTCGAAGAAACATTTAATCTTGTAGGATAGTTTAACTTTAGCTATCCAATATTCTAATCCCAACCTAACAAGTAAACTGATTCAATAAATGAATGCAAACTTTAAGATCACTATATCAAGAAGAAATCATCCCATATGAGTCAAAATCTATTTAAAAATGTGGAAACAAGGATGAGCTTGATGTCCTAAGAAAGACTACCTTTTCACAAGGCTGTTTATAATCCAAGCATCGAACGCAACATCCAAAACAAAAAATGTCATCTTATTCCATTCTATTCAGATATCAATCATATAGTACAACATAATGAAGATTAACATAGTAAAAGAATAACTATGCATGTAAATTTAAATCAAAACTAGCATCATTTTTAAAAATTGGTTAAATTATACTCCAGGTTTCCAAAGTTGCAAAAAATTACACCTAAGTTAGCCAATGTTTTTTATATTTTATTTGGGATACCTGAGTAGAGATAAGCTTAAGTAGAATGTATAAAAATTCTTATTATAGCCCTTTCATCTATAATCATTTTTTTTCTCAATCCCTTCGTTTTCCCGTTATCCTTATTGGCTTTCCATTTTTGAGGCTCCCTTTTATTTTATGGTTTCGGTTAATACACAACCCCATGTCAACCTATCAAGAAAGATTTTCGTATTAGCATCTCTGATCCGAAATAAGGGATTACTCTATTTGGGCTTTTCCCATTCCCTAGTGATAGCTAGTGTTGTTGTAACCATTGATGACTGGCCACAATGATCAAATTTTGTGGAAGATGCCAGTGTTTTGATGCGAGTCGCCTCCCTTGACCTATCATCGACCATATTCTTCTTGTGGGGGATTGGTTTGTGTATTAGGATAAAAAAGTTTGGAAGACCACTGCTGCATTCCTGAATATGAAATCAATGGCGCACTGGAGCATGCATTCACTGTACAATTGCTATAGTAAATTTGCGTAGAGGGTATCTTGATTCGATGAGAAGGTGCATTGGTAGAAAGCCAAATAGATGGTTACTTACTTGGTGCTTCAAGAATCTGGGCTTGATGTGTTGATCATTGTCAAGCCCCTCGCAAGGAACTAAAACCTAACCACAGTTGCAGTTCATTTATTTTTATAATCCTACCATCTTCAGTTGTAGTCGTCACCGTAAAAATTCCGTGTCTGCCTGTCTTAACCAAAAAAAACCCATGCCTCCCACATTGTCAGTCATGCCCTTCATCAATAGCAAACTAACTCAAGAGTGCCAACAATGCAACTCCCAAAGAAAACGTCCCGGCTACATGCTGCCCCTGCTTCCTCTTGTGGTGGTGCTAGCTTGAGCCACTACGAATGGTTTCCGGCCTCTGCGTGTCCTACTAGGTTTTGGTCAGGCTAGAGTTTTGCAGATTTACCACCTGATATAGTGGTGCCCCTACAATTGTCTCCCTCCCCTGCATTTCCCTTCTTCCCCGCTGCACCCTATCTTCTACTGCCCAACGATGTTGAAAGTAGGACCCTTGTTTCTCCCATGACACCCTTTTTAGCATACGCTAGCATTTCATGTTAAGATTTCTGTAAGGGTAACAGCAAGAGGGGTTAGCATTTCATGTCAAGATTTCCATAAGGGTAATAGCAAGATGGTTAACTTCGGTAGGTTTGCAAATGGATGAGAACTATAGTTGCTTCATGGCATCGAGGAGGGAAGCGTTAGGAAGAACAATGCAGCTCAAGGATGTTGGCGATAGTGATGATTGATAGGGATAGTAAAAGTGAGAAAGTTAAGGCAAAGCCGATAAAGGGAAGGAAGTAGGAGGTATCTAGTAGAAGAAGAAGGTTGAGGGAGAGGGGTAATGGCCGTTGGTAATTACAGTAACAACCATTTACGCTTAGCACTGGTTACAGGAAATGTGAATGAAAAGAAAGAAATGAGGGGAATGACGAAGGGGTTAGGGGTAGAACTATAGTTTCTCTAATCTAGTTAAGCCTATTAGCGTTAGTGATACCGTGTGCAGCTTTGTGCACATGGGCCCCACTAGTTATTTATGGTTTATTTAGATTGGTTATTATAGGTTCCCTTTATTGTTAGGATTTATTTGTCTAGATTTACTTTCCTAATTAGCTTATGATTGTAATTATGAAAGTTTTCAAAACTATTATTTTTCCATTTTGATTATAAATAAAGGAAACATGGGAGGAGGAGAATTTTGTTCGGTTCTTCCTCTTCTTTATATTTGTCTATTTTTCTCTTTCGGTTTACTTCTGGTTATTTCTTTATTGTGAATTGTTTAATGGTGGTATCTGAGTAATAGTCATAGTTTTCAATGCGACAAGGCAACCCTAGGCGATGGAAGCCAACCCGGGTGCCTAGGCGACCAAGGCATTCCTAGTGTTGTTTATTTATTTATTCATTTTTTGCCTAAAATATCAATTCTATATTTATGTTTATACATTATATATTAAGTGCAACAATGAAAGAATACGCTACATAAAGAACTAACATTTAACTATTTAAAGCATAACCTAATATGAGAAAAATAAACAAAGAATGATTAAACTATAAAATGTAAGAACTAAAAAAACACAAAGCAATAATCTAAGAACATAATAGCATATATAAATAAGAAACAAGAGTACTGTTCTAGTTACAATATGCATTAGGAAAATAAGCATTCTACATCTGGTCTGTGATCAACATTTAAAAAAAAAAAAAAAAAAAAGCCCACATATCACCAGTTGGTACTGTTAAAAAATAAAAAATAGTACTGATATAGAACATATGACTAATCATTTGTATCACAATAAAGCACACTGGTTAACATTTGATTCATCAATACTTTGCTTTTTTTTACTAAAATAATGAATCAAAATCCACTTGTGATACCAATTGCATTCTGTTCCATGTAGAGCAGTAAAAAATAATAAAATAAAAAGACCTTGTAGAGAGGTAAAATAAGAAGAAAAGTGTAGAGAAGAAGAAAAACAGAGTAGAGAGGAAGAAGAAGAAGAAGAATGGAGTAGACCAACAGAGAAAAAAAAAGACATTGCAAAAAAAGAAAAGAAAAAAAGATGTTGTAGAGCAGAGAAGTAGAAGAAGAAGAAGAATGAAATAGACCAGCATAGAAAAAAAATAACATTGCCAAAAAAAAAAAAGATGTTGCAGAGTAGAGAGGTAAAAGAAGAAGAAGAAGAACAGAGCAGAGAAGAGGAAGAAGAAGAAGAATGGAGCAGACCAGCAGAGAAAAAAAAAAGACGTTGCAAAGAAAAAAAAAGAAGACATACGTTGTAGAGCAGAGAGGTAGAAGAAGAAGAATAGAGCAGAGAGGACGAAGAAGAAGAAGAATGGAGCAGACCAGCAGAGAAGGAAAAAAAAACATTGCAAAAAAAAAAAAAAAAAGCTGCAAAAATAAAAAGGCACTACAGAGAAGACTCAGCAAAGAGGTAGAATAAGAAGAAGAAAAGTGCATAATAGCATATAAGAAAAAACATTGCAGGGTAGGGAAAAAAAGTCATTGCAGAGAGAAGAAGAAGATGAAGAAAAGAAGAGCAGGAAGAAGAAGAAGAAGAATAATGGAGCAAACCAGCGGAGAAAAAAAAAGATGTTGCAAAAAAAAAAAAAAGACAGACGTTGTAGAGCAGAGAGGAGGAAGAAGAAGGAAAATGGAGCAGACCTGCTGAGAAAAAAAAAAGACGTTGCAGAGCAGACTCAGTAGAGAGGTAGAAGAAGAAGGAGAAAACTGCAGAATAATAGAGGAAAAAAAAAGACGTTGCAGGGTAGGGAAAAAAAGTCATTGAAGAGAGAAGAAGAAGAAGAAGAAGAAGAAGAAGAAAAAGAAGAGGAAGAAGAAGAAGAAGAACAGAGCAGAGAGGAAGAAGAAGAGGAAGAAAAACAGAGCAGAGAAGAAAGGATATTAAAACAAAAAGAATGTTGCGCGGAGAGGAAGAAGAAGAAGAAGAGAGCAAAGAAGAAGAAGAAAAAGAAGAAGAGGAAGAAGAAGAAGAGGAAAAAAGTTGTAGACAGATTTCTCAGTGAAAAAAGAAAGGGCTTGTAAATCGCAGAAATTTCTTGGTGAAAAGAAAAAAGACTTGCAGAGTTGAAAGAAAAGAATAAAGAGTTGAAGAAAAAAAAAGACTTGAAGAGTTGAAGAAGAAGAAGAAAAAAACGTTATTAAAAAAAAAATCTTTGCAGAAGAAGAAGAAGAAAAAGAAAGAACCATTCATATAAACAACAAACAATAAACAAAACATACCTGATACTGACTGTCGGAAGCAGAGTAGGACAACCAAATCGCCGAAATAGGAAGACGAAGAGGAACAGACAGAGCTTCTTCACTTTCTCTTTCAATCACCTCCGTCTTCTCTTCTGTAATCCCACTCTTCATATAACCCATGATCCCATGTATTAGTGTACATTATATTATTGTACACCAAAGCAATGTAAAAGTTAATTTTAGAATCTTATTAAAAAAAAAACCAAATAATAGTTATAATAATATAATATCCATTTAATTTAATTAAAAACCATTAATACTGGTATCAAGGCGACCGCCCAGGATGTCTAGGTGCCCAAGGCTCCCAAGGCGACGCCTAAGCTTAGCCCAGACATCCTGGGCGGTCGCCTTCCGAGCTGCCACAAGGCGAGTGACCGCCCAGCCCCATTTTTTGCTCCCAGACGCCTAGGCGACGCCTTAACAACAATGGTAGTAGTTGATCCATACTTGGGATTCTAAAACTATTGTTTTGAAAATGGTATCTGGGTTTCCTATTGGTGGTGAAACTCTGATTCGTAGAAGAAGAGAACTAGGGTTTCGATGAAGATGATGAGTATCTGAAGTTTCAGACCTGATTGATTGAGTCTGCTACCGTTACTGCTGCCGTAGGCTTTACAAAGCGGTTTACTGCCATCTGCTATTGCTGCAAGGCTTTATATATTCTCGATTATTGTTGTTGCTTACCGTTGTTAATGTGCTCGAATTCTGATTTAGATTACACAAGGTTTTGCTTCATATTTGCTAGAGCTGCTCCTGTGACCGAGACCAAGGGATTGTGATTTAGCTCCTGAAGTTTCATGGCTATTGGACCTGTGTAAAGAGAATTCGATCAACTCTCTTTCGCCCCCTGTTCTTCCTTCCTTGCTTCTTTATTTTATGCTACTGTCCACTAGTTCCCTATTCCTGTAGCACTACAGTATATATGAGGTTAGTGTTAATCTCCTCCATTCCTAACCTTTTCTAGCTCAAACCTTGGGAAGGTATTCCCCTTCTATAGGCAATTTAAACCCTAGAATATCAGTCCCAAAGGCTGCTTCATTTGTGAGAAATAAATCCTAACAATAAAGGGTACCTATGGTTTCACCATCAACCGACAAGGGTGATGGCCACTGGTAGTTACAATAACAACCATTTACGCTTAAAACGGGTTGCAGGGATTGGGAATTAAAAGAAAGAAACGAGGGGAAAGATGAAGGGGTATTGTAATTTTCCCTAATCTAGTTACTGATTGGTTATTTTAGGTTCCCTTTATTGTTAGGATTTATTTGTCTAGATTTACTTTCCTTTAGCTTATAATTGTAATTATGGAAGTTTTCAAAACTATTATTTTTTCATTTTGATTATAAATAAAGGAACCACAAGAGGAGGAGAATTTTATTATTTTTCCACTTTGAATGTAAATAAAGGAACCAAAGATAGGTTGGGGTTATGAATTAATACCGGACGCTGCCCATATTTGGACTGCTACTAAGGAGTCTTACTCACAAGTAGGAAATTACTCTATCATATTTGACCTACATGTCAAGATTAGGCCCCAGAAACAGAAGGAACTATCTGTGGCTAACAACTATTTAGGGCTCTGAAGCTTGTGGCAAGACGTGGACTACTATGACACCTTTACAGCCGCTTACGTAGTGGATGCCACTACTATGAAATGTGCTAAAGACAAACTCAAAAGTTTATACATTCTTAGCTAGTTTAAACTCTGATCTTGATCACATCTGCTCACAAATTCTGAACCGTAAGCATCTCTCAACTTTCGAGCAGACTATTGTAATTTTACAAAATGAAGACTTACGGCGTATCTCAATGATGCCTTTTGCACCAGCTGAGCGATCCGCACTCCACTTTACACAGACTTCAACATACGATTCTTCTCTTAAGGAACCTATTATTGTACTCACTGCGGCAAGAAGCGCCACATTAAAGACACCTGCTGGAAGTTACATGGTAAACCCCCAGATTTTGAAGCCAAGAAACGGGAGGAAAAAATCTAAGTTTGGGAAGATTCCGTAGGCACATTAGATGGAAACTTGTGAATAGCCTGGACCTCCAACTGCTGTATCTCCTATGCTCACCTATGAGGAACTTCAGGCTTTCAAGAATCTTCTAAGATCCACTACTACCACCACTGGTCATCAGTCAGCTTCAAGGCCATCAGATTTATTCTTTGCTTGGTCAGGTATATCCTAAGCTGGTTAGTGTGCTTCCAATAACACCCATCCATGGGTCATTGATAATGGAGCCACTGATTACATGATAGGTTCTTCCTCTTCCTTTATTCTGTATTCTCCCTCCTCTAGGCAGGATACAGTCTAAGTTGCAGATGGGATTCTTTCTCCTATTTTAGGAAAGGGGTCCGTCTGTTGCTCCCCAAATCTTACATTACAGTCCGTGTACTTCATGACCCAAATTTTTCTACAAACTTACTTTCTATTAGTAGTCTTACAAAATCATTGAACTATAAAGTTACTTTTTTCCCTTCTTATTGTGTTATTCAGGATTTGGAGAGCGAGAGGACGATTGGACATGGTAGAATGCATGGTGGCCTCTACCTTCTAGCAGATGGTCCTTCATCACCAATAGCATCAGACTCCCTTTATTATTAACCAATTAACCCTGCATTCTCTTTACTCTACTACTATCAGTACTTTACAATAGTGGCACCGTTGTTTAGGGCATCCTTTCATTGTTGTGCTATCTCATTTATTTCCTTTTTTATTTAAGCAATGTAATAAGGATGAGTTATTATGTGAAGCCTGTATTCTAGCTAAATAGGCGTACCTCCTATAAACCTACTTATTTGAGAAGCACTAATATTTTTTACTTGGTTCATTTAGATGTTTGGGGTCCTACTTGGGTTTATTCTACTTCTAGTCATCGGTGGTTTGTCATGTTCATTGACTATCACACCAGTACCACTTGGGTTTACTTGATGCAAAACAAGAGTGATGTTTTCTCATGCTTCCGCCAGTTCCACAAAATGGTATAAACCCAGTTTCATGTTTCACTAAAAATACTTCGAAGTAACAATGGTCGGGAATACTTAGAAGGTTATTTTCAGCAATATTTACTGGATCACGACATCATTCATCAGACAAGCTGCATTGACACACCATCACAAGAAAAAACTGCCATCTCCTGACAGCCTGGGCTTTAATGATGGATGCCATTGTTCCCACACATTATTGGGGGGTTGCAGTCCTTACAGCCACATCCTTGATCAATCGGCTTCTATTTTTCCTTCTTCAAAACAAGGCACCACTAGAGCTGTTACTTGGCGATTCCTCCTTCTCTCTACCACCTAAGGTGTTCGATTATGTGTGTTATGCAAGCAATCATCACCAACATGGAAAACTAGAGGCACGAAATCTACAGTGTATTTTCGTGGGCTATCCAGCATCTCAAAAAGGATATAATGCTATCATCCTCCTTCTCGTCGAATGATCATCAAGAAGGATGTCATTTTGTATGAGAGTTTAACCTATTACTAGTCCCATCTTCAGTGGGAGCCCACACTAGTTGAAGTCAAAGATGTGCCTTTACTTATTATATCAGCATCTCCTGAGGAAGTAAGGTTACAAAGTTGTGTGGACTCAGATAGCTCATGTACACCAAGTAAAAATGACAAAATACCAAAGCCTCTCCCTACACCAGAGTCTCCATCTACTCCTACCATATCCAACCAATCTAATCCTAGCCCTAAGCCGTTGCAAGTATATAGCTGTGCCAGAAGCAAGCAAGGACGGGCCACTACCATTAATGCAACTACTCCGCATGTCCCTTCGTCAGCCCAGGACCTAGACACTGAAGAGCCCACAGATAAGGTGCTTCTAAACTATGCTTCTGATCTCCCTATTGCCCTTAGAAAGGGTACTAGGACTTGCACTCTTCATCGCATTTCTGATTTTGTTTCATGTAATTCGTTATCTCCTTCCTATCATACTTTTGTGTCCTCTCTCTCTTCTGTGTCCATTCCTCAAAGATGGCAAAATGCAATTACTGATGAAAGGTGGAAAGAAGCAATGAAAGAAGAAATGAGAGCACTGAAGCAAACTAACACATGGGAGCTTGTTTCACTCCCTACAGGGAAGAGGCCAGTAGGGTGTAAATGGGTGTTCATCGTCAAAATAGAAGGTAGATGGGATGGTAGACTGCTACAAAGCAAGACTACTGGCCTAGGGATTGACTTAGACATACAGGATTGACTATTAGGAGATTTTTGCCCTAGTTGCAAAAATGACTACTGTCTAAATTATCTTAACATGTTCTTTGCATCACCATTGGGGATCTCCAACAACTAGGTGTAAAGAATGCGTTCTTACATGGGGAGCTAACTAAGGAGGTTTACATGGATTATCCACCTGGCTTCTCAAACCACATCAGTAGTGACAAGTTGTGTAAACTGAAGCGTGCATTGTATGGATTGAAACAGTCTCCCAGAGCATGGTTTGGAAGGTTTTACAGGGTCATGATAGGATTCGTCTACACTCAAAGTATCAGACCATACGTTGTTTATAAAGCACTCTGGTGGGACTACTACAGCACTACTGGTGTATATTGATGTAGCTGTATGTTGATGACATCATAGTCACAGGAAATAATGATGATGAAATCAGGAAGATAAAGGCATTCTTGGGACAAGAGTTTGAGATAAATGATCTAGGAATGTTAAGGTATTTTCTTGGGATAGAGGTAGCCCGATCTTCTAAAGGGATCTTCCTATCTCAAAGAAAATATGTTCTAGATCTCTTAACAAAGATTGGTATGCTCAGTTGCAGTCTGCATAATACTCCATTAGACCCTAACACTAAGATCAAAGAAACGGATGGCGTGCTAGTTAATAAAGAGAGGTATTAGCGTTTAGTTGGAAGGTTGATTTACTTGTCTCATACTTGCCCAGACATCGCTTTTAGAGTCAGTCTGGTAAGTTAGTTCATGCGTGATTACTACACCAAACATATGGAAGTTGTTTACAGGATATTACACTATCTCAAGGCAGCTCCAGGGAAAGGGATTTTGTTAACTCTAAATGATCACTTAAAAATAGAAGGTTATACTGATGCTGATTGGGCTGGAAGTCCAGATAAGAAGTCCATATCTGGTTATTGCACATTTTTTTTTTTGGGGGGAGGGGGGGGGGGGGGGCAACCTAGTCACATGGCGTAGCAAGAAGCAAAATGTGGTTTCCAGATCCAGTGTAAAAGCAGAGTTCAGAGCTATAGCCCAAGGCATATGTGAGCTTTTATGGTTACAAAGCCTGTTAAAGGACTTGAAGATTCAATATTCTTAGCCTATGACTTTAAGTTGTGTTAATAAAGCAGCCATCTGCATTGCTCATGACCCTATACAACATGACCGAACTAAACATGTGGAGATAGATAGGCATTTCATAAAGCAGAAGTTGGAAAGTGGTCAGATTCAGATTCCTTTTGTCAAATCAATTGACCAGCTTGCGGACATCTTTACCGAAGGACTATCTGGAAAACAGTTTCATGTCATTTTGTCCAAGTTGGGCATGCATGACATATATGCACCAACTTGAGGGGAGTGTTGTAAGTAATGAACCGATTCATGGTTCGGCTTAATTTAAGTGGAGGTCAATTCTGTATTTTCATTTAAATAGTTTAGATACATCATGTCTAGGTTCATCATGTCTAGATTCATTATGTCTAGATTTATCATGTCAAGGTTTATCATGTCTAGATTCATCATGTCTAGGTTCGATGTATCTCCTATTTTATTTCCATTCTTTGTAATCTCTATCTCCATAAATACAATGGACCTCTGTCTATTCAAGACAAGTCAGGCCATTATTCAACACAACAAGAATTTTTTCCTTTTGTAAAGTTCTTGTACAAGATTGGTACTTTCCTTTCCTTGCTAATTGTCAACAATGAATGATTGAATAGTCTCATTTCCTAATTGTAATTCGAGACAACTATATAAATACAAGAGAAGGAGAAGAAGAATTTAGTTTTGGGGGAAAAAAAACTTGAAAATTGGTTACAGCTGAGTCTCCTAGGCTGTGAGACTCAGCCACAACCCACCCCCTTCTTCCTTATGCTGCCAATGTGCTCTCCTCTTTCTCTCTCTTTCTCTCTCTCTCTCACTCACTTTTCACGATATTCCTTCCCCTTCATCTACTTCCATCTCTCTTGTAATTTTTTTTTATCTCCTCTTCCCTTCTTCCCATGATGGGAGATAGAAAAACTTTTTGTTATGTTATATCACCAGGGTAATGATACACCAACCTGCTTAGTTCTTTTTATGAGGCACAAACAGGAGAATTTGTCCTGAAAGTGGAAGAGCTACTTAAACTCTTTTCCCTAGTATCAGCTTTGTTGTTTGGCCATGTCTCTCATTGTTTTGTGCAATTACTTCCCTTTCACTCTTTGCAATCATAAGAGAAGTATCACGTTTGTTAACCTAAGGGATACAATGGAGCACAAGAAGTTACCGTCGATTTCTATTTATACTATTATTGGACCTGGTGTAGATATCCTATGCAAAAGTTAAGGGCCTAAAATTGAATGGATAACCTTAACCTTGCATCAGCTAAAAAGGAAGAATTTTGGCTAATTTATGACTTTTCGGGGAAGATAAAGTGAAGATTCTTTCTAGAAATTATATATCTTATTCCGGATATTACAACTAATAAAATAATGCTGAAAAGACAATGTCACATCCTAATTCCGATTGAATCAGAAGTGTGAGTGAACCATCTCAAAACCCAACGGTTCA
>CM053265.1:33650978-33769650 GCA_028583415.1 Protea cynaroides
GTTTAGGTCTTGTTCACTCACCTTATCTTGTTACTGTGATCCTATTCCAGCTTTAGAATCACCTTTTATAATGTTATTATATTGCTAGAAGACCTAACAAAGTCGATCAGAATTTAATTAAAATTAATTCCAAATTTAAAACCATGTGTTGTAACCGAGGGTCAGTAGGGTCGGAGTCATGATCGACCCCGGGTGCGACCCTCCCTAATGTCGAGACTTCTCGAACCTACGAGGGTCGATGCTAGGGTCGGACTCTGCCTTCGACCCTAGGTGCGACCCTTTCCATGGTTTAATTCAAAAATATACGACTTCTTTCTCTCTTTCATGGTTTGGTCCTATGGCTAAATTCTACAATCCATTTTATACATGTTCTATGGTTTAAAACTATACTATATTCACCTACATGGTTTTAATGATCTCCTCCATGGTTTCCATGAAAACCTAACCATGGATGGATGATTTGGGTTTCTTCCAAGTCATATCCTCTTCTGAAACCATTCACGACCCTACCCTCATTTTGACTGTTTTTGGGCAAATTTTCATATTGGGTCTTAGTTTTTCTTCACACATTTGGTCCACTTGGCTCGACCATGATATGTAGACGGGTCCCGACATAAAATATAAGGTTAGGCCGGGTTCATGGCATGCGGGCTTACAGTAGAACTCAGTGAAGCCATCTATCTTACCTACAAATGAAAGGAAACAAGTTAATAGGATAAAATTCAAACAATATAGATTGCAAAATTAGGGAAGTAACCTTTGTTTGGTTTATCCATCCGCTTTGGCTTTGATATCATTTTTCTTAAACTTGCAAGTCCGCCATTCCTAAAAGTTTTCCAGTAAGGTAGTAATGTTTTCTAGTAAGGCAAGTAAGGTTTTCTAGGTTTTTGTTACTTAAACCAAGCGAGAGAAACCTCTCAGATTTGAGCGTTATTTCTCCGTTCCAATTTGAGATCAGATTTACTTTCTTATTAATTGAGCAAAGAAACTTGGCCCTCTTGATGTGTCGTGATACTACTAACATTGGTTGATATCACATCCAATACATTGAACCTTTTTTGTAGATGTTAAGAAACGTATCTCCTTTTCAATCACAAAAAAAAAAAAAAAAAAAAAAAAAACTTTTGGTGACCTAGTTTAAATGTCATTGCTATAGCGATGGAGTGCAATGGAGTAAACGTTCTAGTCTGCAAATTTTTTTGTTGTTTTTAGGGTTTGGGGGTTTAGTGTTTAGGGTGAAATACACAAGGTTTTATGAGCAAAGAGTTTAGGATATTACTTGAACCTTAAAATTGCTGCTTAAAATCCCACAAGCAAATCCCGCTAGTAGACGATGGGTTAAAGATGAGAAGATGTAAAGGATTAATGTGAATGTAATGGCGATTGTGACGTAGGGATGAACAAGGATGAAGAAGAACATAAACAAATGTAACAACGGCGGCGATAACTCAGAGTTTCGACATCTATGACTTCCGATTAAGCATGGAAGAAGAAGAATAAAAGGAAACCTACCTTTGCTCCGTTGCGATGGCTTTCTTTCTCCCCAACTCGGAAGACCAGATGTCTTTGATGGCTAAGTCTTTCCTTCTTAATAACAAACTACTGAGGTTATTTTAGTCTTTTGGAATAAGTTGTAATGGTGTTAGAGAGGATAAAATTATATATTTACCCTATTTGTTTACAAATTGTTGAACCAGGGGGTAACTCGTCGGATTCAACAAACTATTAAGGTATCTGGAATCGGGTTAAAGTATAGGGGTGGGATGTGTCAATTATCCTAAATAAAATAATTCGTCCAATAACCAACAAATAAGACAAGGAAGAATATTGGCAATAAGGGAAGGTAAATTGATCCAGTACAACTTATATTCACCTGTTGTAGTGTGTGGTATTCAAAACCATCCCTGAAGTATAAGAAAATTCATCGTTTTATCTTTCTTAAATACCAAAAATAATATAAAATCAAAAGAGGAATTGAATAAGGTTCATTAACGACTAATCCAATCATAATCATAATGAGACTCCTTTTAATTTACCCATTCAAAGAAACTTATGAACGACAACGAGCATAATTGGTGCATCAAACCTGAACCCATAAATCCTTGACTTTGCGATGTAAAAAAAAAAAAATAACCACGGAATCAGAAAAAAAAAAAAAGATGTCAAAAGAAAAGAACACGAAAATAAATTGCGAATAAGGATTCCCAAACTAAAAAACAATAACTCAATAATGACACAAGAACAACAATCCAGGTTGTTGCTAAAGGAGTTACAAATTCAAAATGCACCAATAAGAGTCAACAAAATATAAAATTAGAGATAGGTCTCACTACAAATTTTTAGTTATCAAGGCCAATGTACATTCAAACAAAATTTCAAATAAACCCCTTTTCAAACACCGAAGGATTACAATTTACGTCGAAGAAACATTTAATCTTATAGGATAGTCTAACTTTAGCTATCCAATATTCTAATCTCAACCGGACAAGTAAACTGATTCAATAGATGAATGCAAACTTTAAGATCACTATATCAAGAAGAAATCATCACACATGAGTCAAAATCTATTTAAAAATGTGGAAACAAGGATGAGCTTGATGTCCTTAGAAAGACTACCTTTTCACAAGGCTGTTTATAATCCAAGCATCGAACGCAACATCCAAAACAAAAAATGTCATCTTATTCCATTCTATTCAGATATCAATCATATAGTACAACATAATGAACATTAACATAGTAAAAGAATAACTATGCATGTAAGTTTAAATCAAAACTAACATCATTTTTAAAAATTGGTTAAATTATACTCCAGGTTTCCAAAGTTGCAAAAAACTACACCTAAGTTAGACAATGTTTTTTATATTTTATTTGGGATACCTAAGTAGAGATAAGCTTAAGTAGAATGTATAAAAATTATTATTATAGCCCTTTCATCTATAATCATTTTTTTCTCAATCCCTTCATTTTCCCGTTATCCTTATTGGCTTTCCATTTTTGAGGCTCCCTTTTATTTTATGGTTTCGGTTAATACACAACCCCATGTCAACCTATCAAGAAAGATTTTTGTATTAGCATCTCTGATCCGAAATAAGGGATTACTCTATTTGGGCTTTTCCCATTCCCTAGTGACAGCTAGTGTTGCTGTAACCATTGATGACTGGCCACAATGATCAAATTTTGTGGAAGATGCCAGTGTTTTGATGCGAGTCGCCTCCCTTGACCTATCATCGACCATATTCTTCTTGTGGGGGATTGGTTTGTGTATTAGGATAAAAAAGTTTGGAAGACCACTTTGCTGCATTCCTGAATATGAAATCAATGGCGCACAGGAGCATGCATTCACTGTACAATTGCTATAGTAAATTTGCGTAGAGGGTATCTTGATTCGATGAGAAGGTGCATCGGTAGAAAGCCAAATAGATGGTTACTTACTTGGGCATCAAGAATCTGGGCTTGATGTGTTGATCATTGTCAAGCCCCTCGCAAGGAACTAAAACCTAACACGAGTTGCAGTTCATTTATTTTTATAATCCTACCATCTTCAGTTGTAGTCGTCACCGTAAAAAATTCCGTGGTTCGCTCCGTCTTAACCAAAAAAAACCCATGCCTCCCACATTGTCGGTCATGCCCTTCATCAATAGCAAACTAACTCAAGAGTGCCAACAATGCAACTCCCAAAGAAAACGCCCCGCTACATGCTGCCCCCTGCTTCCTCTTGTGGGGGTGCTAGCTTGAGCCACTACGAATGGTTTCCGGCCTCTACGTGTCCTACTAGGTTTTGGTCAGGCTAGAGTTTTGGGGATTTACCACCTGATATAGTGGTGCCCCTACAATTGTCTCCCTCCCCTGCATTTCCCTTCTTCCCCGCTGCACCCTATCTTCTACTGCCCAACGATGTTGAAAGTAGGACCCTTGTTTCTCCCATGACACCCTTTTTAGCATACGCTAGCATTTCATGTTAAGATTTCTGTAAGGGTAACAGCAAGAGGGGTTAGCATTTCATGTCAAGATTTCCATAAGGGTAACAGCAAGATGGTTGAATTCGGCGGGTTTGCGAATGGATGAGAACTATAGTTGCTTCATGGCATCGAGGAGGGAAGCGTTAGGAAGAACAATGCAGCTCAAGGATGTTGGCGATAGTGATGATTGGTAGGGATAGTAAAAGTGAGAAAGTTAAGGCAAAGCCGATAAAGGGAAGGAAGAGGGAGGTATCTAGTAGAAGAAGAAAGTTGAGGGAGAGGGGTAATGGCTGCTGGTAATTACAGTAACAACCATTTACGCTTAGCACTGGTTACAGGGAATGTGAATGAAAAGAAAGAAATGAGGGGAATGATGAAGGGGTTAGGGGTAGAACTGTAGTTTCTCTAATCTAGTTAAGCCTATTAGCGTTAGTGATACCGTGTGCAGCTATGTGCACATGGGCCCCACTAGTTATTTATGGTTTATTTAGATTGGTTATTATAGGTTCCCTTTATTGTTTGGATTTATCTGTCTAGATTTACTTTCCTAATTAGCTTATGATTGTAATTATGAAAGTTTTCAAAACTATTATTTTTCCATTTTGATTATAAATAAAGGAACCATGGGAGGAGGAGAATTTTGTTCGGTTCTTCCTCTTCTTGGAGAATCGATCCTTACTTATATTTGTCTATTTTTCTCTTTCGGTTTACTTCTGGTTATTTCTTTATTGCGAATTGTTTAATGGTGGTATCTGAGTAATAGTCATAGTTTTCAAGGCGACAAGGCGACCCTAGGCGATGGAAGCTGACCCGGGTGCCTAGGCGACCAAGGCGTTCCTAGTGTTGTTTATTTATTTATTTATTTTTTGCCTAAAATATCAATTCTATATTTATGTTTATACATTATATATTAAGTGCAACAATGAAAGAATACGCTACATAAAGAACTAACATTTAACTATTTAAGGCATAACCTAATATGAGAAAAATAAACAAAGAATGATTAAACTATAAAATGTAAGAACTAAAAAAACACAAAGCAATAAGCTAAGAACATAATAGCATATATAAATAAGAAACAAGAGTACTGTTCTAGTTACAATATGCATTAGGAAAATAAGCATTCTACATTAGGTCTGTGATCAACATTTAAAAAAAAAAAAAAAAAGCCCACATATCACCAGTTGGTACTGTTAAAAAATAAAAAATAGTACTGATATAGAACATATGACTAGTCATTTGTATCACAATAAAGCACACTGGTTAACATTTGATTCATCAATACTTTGCTTTTTTTTACTGAAATAGTGAATCAAAATCCACTTGTGATACCAATTGCATTCTGTTACATGTAGAGCAGTAAAAAATAAAAAAATAAAAAGACCTTGTAGAGAGGTAAAATAAGAAGAAAAGTGTAGAGAAGAAGAAAAACAGAGTAGAGAGGAAGAAGAAGAAGAAGAATGGAGTAGACCAACAGAGAAAAAAAAAAGACATTGCAAAAAAAAAAAGAAAAAAAGATGTTGAAGAGCAGAGAGGTTGAAGAAGAAGAATGAATGAAACAGACCAGCATAGAAAAAAATAACATTGCAAAAAAAAAATGTTGGAGAGTAGAGAGGTAGAAGAAGAAGAAGAAGAACAGAGCAGAGAAGAGGAAGAAGAAGAAGAATGGAGCAGACCAGCAGAGAAAAAAAAAGACATTGCAAAGAAAAAAAAAGAAGACATACGTTGTAGAGCAGAGAGGTAGAAGAAGAAGAATAGAGCAGAGAGGACGAAGAAGAAGAAGAATGGAGCAGACCAGCAGAGAAGGAAAAAAAAACATTGCAAAAAAAAAAAAGACGCTGCAAAAATAAAAAGGCACTACAGAGCAGACTCAGCAAAAAGGTAGAATAAGAAGAAGAAAAGTGCAGAATAGCAGATAAGAAAAAACATTGCAGGGTAGGGAAAAAAAGTCATTGCAGAGAGAAGAAGAAGATGAAGAAGAGCAGGAAGAAGAAGAAGAAGAAGAATGGAGCAAACCAGCGGAGAAAAAAAAAAGATGTTGCAAAAAAAAAAAAAGACAGACGTTGTAGAGCGTAGAGGAGGAAAGAAGAAGGAAAATGGAGCAGACCATGAGAAAAAAAAAAAAGACGTTGCGAGCGGGACTCAAGAGAGGTAGAAGAAGAATGAGAAAAGTGCAGAATAATAGAGGAAAAAAAAAGACGTTGCAGGGTAGGGAAAAAAAGTCATTGTAGAGAGAAGAAGAAGAAGAAGAAGAAGAAGAAGAGGAAGAAGAAGAAGAAGAACAGAGCAGAGAGGAAGAAGAAGAGGAAGAAAAACAGAGCAGAGAAGAAAGGATATTAAAACAAAAAAAATGTTGCGCGGAGAGGAAGAAGAAGAAGAAGAGAGCAAAGAAGAAGAAGAAAAAGAAGAAGAGGAAGAAGAAGAAGAGGAAAAAAGTTGTAGACAGATTTCTCAGTGAAAAAGAAAGGGCTTGTAAATCGTAGAAATTTCTTGGTGAAAAGAAAAAAGACTTGCAGAGTTGAAAGAAAAGATTAAAGAGTTGAAGAAAAAAAAAAGACTTGAAGAGTTGAAGAAGAAGAAGAAAAAAACGTTATTAAAAAAAATCTTTCCAGAAGAAGAAGAAGAAAAAGAAAGAACCATTCATATAAACAACAAACAATAAACAAAACATACCTGATACTGACTGCCAGAAGCAGAGTAGGACAACCAAATCGCCGAAATAGGAAGAGGAAGAGGAACAGACAGAGCTTCTTCACTTTCTCTTTCAATCACCTCCGTCTTCTCTTCTGTAATCCCACTCTTCATATAACCCATGATCCCATGTATTGGTGTACATTATATTATTGTACACCAAACCAATGTAAAAGTTAATTTTAGAATCTTATTAAAAAAAAAACCAAATAATAGTTATAATAATATAATATCCATTTAATTTAATTAAAAACCATTAATACTGGTATCAAGGTGACCGCCCCAGGATGTCCCGGGTGCCCAAGGCTCCCAAGGCGACGCCTAAGCTTAGCCTGGACATCCCGGGCGGTCGCCTTCCGAGCTGCCACAAGGCGAGTGACCGCCCAGCCCCATTTTTTGCTCCCAGACGCCTAAGCGACGCCTTAACAACAATGGTAGTAGTTGATCCATACTTGGGATTCTAAAACTATTGTTTTGAAAATCGTATCTGGGTTTCCTATTGGTGGTGAAACTCTGATTCGTAGAAGAAGAGAACTAGGGTTTCGATGAAGCTGATGAGTATCTGAAGTTTCAGACCTGATTGATTGAGTCTGCTACCGTTACTGCTGCCGTAGGCTTTACAAAGTGGTTTACTGACATCTGCTATTGCTGCAAGGCTTTATATATTCTAGATTATTGTTGTTGCTTACCGTTGTTAATGTGTTCGAATTCTGATTTAGATTACACAAGGTTTTTCTTCATATTTGCTAGAGCTGCTCCTGTGACCGAGACCAAGGGATTGGGATTTAGCTCCTGAAGTTTCATGGCTATTGGACCTGTGTAAAGAGAATTCGATCAACTCTCTTTCGCCCCCTGTTCTTCCTTCCTTGCTTCTTTATTTTATGCTACTGTCCACTAGTTCCCTATTCCGGTAGCACTACAGTATATATGAGGTCAGTGTTGATCTCCTCCATTCCTAAACTTTTCTAGCTCAAACCTTGGGCAGGTATTCCCCTTCTATAGGCAATTTAAACCCTAGAATATCAGTCCCAAAGGCTGCTTCATTTGTGAGAAATAAATCCTAACAATAAAGGGAACCTATGGTTTCACCATCAACCGACAGGGGTGATGGCCATTGGTAGTTACAATAACAACCATTTACGCTTAAAACGGGTTGTAGGGATTGGGAATTAAAAGAAAGAAATGAGGGGAAAGATGAAGGGGTATTGTAATTTTCCCTAATCTAGTTACTGATTGGTTATTATAGGTTCCCTTTATTGTTAGGATTTATTTGTCAAGATTTACTTTCCTTTAGCTTATAATTGTAATTATGGAAGTTTTCAAAACTATTATTTTTTCATTTTGATTATAAATAAAGGAACCACAAGAGGAGGAGAATTTTATTATTTTTCCACTTTGATTGTAAATAAAGGAACCAAAGATAGGTTGGGGTTATGAGTTACTACCGGACGTTGCCCATATTTGGACTGCTACTAAGGAGTCTTACTCACAAGTAGGAAATTACTCTATCATCTTTGACCTACAAGTCAAGATTAGGCCCCAGAAACAGAAGGAACTATCTGTGGCTAACAACTATTTAGAGCTCTGAAGCTTGTGGCAAGACGTGGACTACTATGACACCTTTACAGCCGCTTACGCAGTGGATGCCACTACTAAGAAATGTGCTAAATACTAACTCAAAAGGTTATACATTCTTAGCTGGTTTAAACTCTGATCTTGATCACATCTGCTCCCAAATTCTGAACCGTAAGCATCTCTCAACTTTGGAGCAGACTATTGTAATTTTACAAAATGAAGACTTACGGCATATCTCAATGATGCCTTTTGCACCAGCTGAGCGATCCACTCTCCACTTTACACAGACTTCAACATACAATTCTTCTCTTAAGGAACCTATTATTGTACTCACTGCGGCAAGAAGCGCCATACTAAAGACACCTGTTGGAAGTTACATGGTAAAGCCCCAGATTTTGAAGCCAAGAAACGGGAGGAAAAAATCTAAGTTTGGGAAGATTCCATAGGCACATTAGACGGAAACTTGTGAACAGCCTGGACCTCCAACTGCTGTATCTCCTATGCTCACCTATGAGGAACTTCAGGCTTTCAAGAATCTTCTAAGATCCACTACTTCCACCACTGGTCATCAGTAAGCTTCAAGGCCATCAGGTTTATTCTTTGCTTGGTCAGGTATATCCTAAGCTGGTTAGTGTGCTTCCAATAACACCCATCCATGGGTCATTGATAATGGAGCCACTGATTACATGATAGGTTCTTCCTCTTCCTTTATTCTGTATTCTCCCTCCTCTAGGCAGGATACAGTCTAAGTTGCAGATGGGATTCTTTCTCCTATTTTAGGAAAGGGGTCCGTCTGTTGCTCCCCAAATCTTACATTACAGTCCGTGTACTTCATGACCCAAATTTTTCTACAAACTTACTTTCTATTAGTAGTCTTACAAAATCATTGAACTATAAAGTTACTTTTTTCCTTTCTTATTGTGTTATTCAGGATTTGGAGAGCGAGAGGACGATTGGACATGGTAGAATGCATGGTGGCCTCTACCTTTTAGCAGATGGTCCTTCATCACCAATAGCATATCAGACTCCCTTTATTATTAACCAATTAACCCCGCATTCTCTTTACTCTACTACTATCAGTACTTTACAATAGTGGCACCGTTGTTTAGGGCATCCTTTCATTGTTGTGCTATCTCATTTATTTCCTTTTTTATTTAAGCAATGTAATAAGGATGAGTTATTATGTGAAGCCTGTATTTTGGCTAAATAGGCGTACCTCCTATAAACCTACTTATATGAGAAGCACTAATATTTTTTACTTGGTTCATTTAGATGTTTGGGGTCCTACTTGGGTTTATTCTACTTCTAGTCATCGGTGGTTTGTCACGTTCATTGACTGTCACACCCGTACCACTTGGGTTTACTTGATGCAAAACAAGAGTGATGTTTTCTCATGCTTCCGCCAGTTCCACAAAATGGTATAAACCCAGTTTCATGTTTCACTAGAAATACTTTGAAGTAACAATGGTCGGGAATACTTAGAAGGTTATTTTCAGCAATATTTACTGGATCACGACATCATTCATCAGACAAGCTGCATTGACACACCATCACAAGAAAAAACTGCCATCTCCTGACAGCCTGGGCTTTAATGATGGATGCCATTGTTCCCACACATTATTGGGGGGTTGCAGTCCTTACAGCCACATCCTTGATCAATCGGCTTCCATTTTGCCTTCTTCAAAACAAGGCACCACTAGAGCTGTTACTTGGCGATTCCTCCTTCTCTCTACCACCTAAGGTGTTCGATTATGTGTGTTATCCAAGCAATCATCACCCACTTGGCAAACTAGAGGCACAAAATCTACGGTGTATTTTCTTAGGCTATCCAGCATCTCAAAAAGGATATAATGCTATCATCCTCCTTCTCGTCGAATGATCATCAAGAAGGATGTCATTTTGTATGAGAGTTTAATGTATTACTAGTCCCATCTTCAGTGGGAGCCCACACTAGTTGAAGTCAAAGATGTGCCTTCACTTATTATATCAGCATCTCCTGAGGAAGTAAGGGTATAAAGTTGTGTGGACTCAGATAGCTCATGTACACCAAGTAAAAATGACAAAATACCAAAGCCTCTCCCTACACTAGAGTCTCCATCAACTCCTACCATACCCAACCAATCTAATCCTAGCCCTAAGCCGTTGCAAGTATATAGCTGTGCCAGAAGCAAGCAAGGACGGGCCACTACCATTAATGCAACTACTCCGCATGTCCCTTTGTCAGCCCAGGACCTAGACACTGAAGAGCCCACAGGTAAGGTGCTTCTAAACTCTGCTTCTGATCTCCCTATTGCCCATAGAAAGGGTACTAGGACTTGCACTCTTCATCGCATTTCTGATTTTGTTTCGTGTAATTCGTTATTTCCTTCCTATCATACTTTTGTGTCCTCTCTCTCTTCTGTGTCCATTCCTCAAAGATGGAAAAATGCAATTACTGATGAAAGGTGGAAAGCAGCAATAAAAGAAGAAATGAGAGCACTGAAGCAAACTAACACATGGGAGCTTGTTTCACTCCCTACTGGGAAGAGGCCAGTAGGGTGTAAATGGGTGTTCATCGTCAAATAGAAGGTAGATGGGATGGTAGACTGCTACAAAGCAAGACTAGTAGCCCAGGGATTCACTCAGACATACAGGATTGACTATTAGGAAATTTTTGCCCTAGTTGCAAAAATGACTACTGTCCGAATTATCTTAACATGTTCTTTGCATCACCATTAGGGATCTCCAACAACTAGGTGTAAAGAATGCGTTCTTACACGGGGAGCTAACTAAGGAGGTTTACATGGATTATCCACCTGGCTTCTCAAACCACATCAGTAGTGACAAGTTGTGTAAACTGAAGCGTGCATTGTATGGATTGAAACAGTCTCCCAGAGCATGGTTTGGAAGGTTTTACAGGGCCATGATAGGATTCGTCTACACTCAAAGTATCAGACCATACGTTGTTTATAAAGCACTCTGGTGGGACTACTACAACACTACTGGTGTATGTTGATGTAGGTGTATGTTGATGACATCATAGTCACAGGAAATAATGATGATGAAATCAGGAAGATAAAGGCATTCTTGGGACAAGAGTTTGAGATAAATGATCTAGGAATGTTAAGGTATTTTCTTGGGATAGAGGTAGCCCGATCTTCTAAACGGATCTTCCTATCTCAAAGAAAATATGTGATAGATCTCTTAACAAAGATTGGTATGCTTAGTTGCAGTCTGCGTAATACTCCATTAGACCCTAACACTAAGATCAAAGAAACGGATGGCGTGCTAGTTAATAAAGAGAGGTATTAGCGTTTAGTTGGAAGGTTGATTTACTTGTCTCATACTTGCCCAGACATCGCTTTTAGAGTCAGTCTGGTAAGTTAGTTCATGCGTGATTACTACACCAAACATATGGAAGTTGTTTACAGGATATTACACTATCTCAAGGCAGCTCCAGGGAAAGGGATTTTGTTAACTCTAAATGATCACTTAAAAATAGAAGGTTATACTGATGCTGATTGGGTTGGAAGTCCAGATAAGAAGTCCATATCTGGTTATTGCACATCTTTTTTTTTGGGGGGGGGGGGGAGGGGAAACCTAGTCACATGGCGCAGCAAGAAGCAAAATGTGGTTGCCAGATCCAGTGTAGAAGCAGAGTTCAGAGCTATAGCCCAAGGCATATGTGAGCTTTTATGGTTACAAAGCCTGTTAAAGGACTTGAAGATTCAATATTCTCAGCCTATGACTTTAAGTTGTGTTAATAAAGCAGCCATCTGCATTGCTCATGACCCTATACAACATGACCGAACTAAACATGTGGAGATAGATAGGCATTTCATAAAGCAGAAGTTGGAAAGTGGTCAGATTCAGATTCCTTTTGTCAAATCAATTGACCAGCTTGCGGACATCTTTACCGAAGGACTACCTGGAAAACAGTTTCATGTCATTTTGTCCAAGTTGGGCATGCATGAAATATATGCACCAACTTGAGGGGAGTGTTGTAAGTAATGAACCGATTCATGATTCGGCTTAATTTAAGTGGAGGTCAATTCTGTATTTTCATTTAAATAGTTTAGATACATCATGTCTAGGTTCATCATGTCTAGATTCATTATGTCTAGATTTATCATGTCAAGGTTCATCATGTCTAGATTCATCATGTCTAGGTTCGATGTATCTCCTATTTTATTTCCATTCATTGTAATCTCTATCTCTATAAATACAATGGACCTCTGTCTATTCAAGACAAGTCAGGCCATTATTCAACACAACAAGAATTTTCTCCTTTTGTAAAGTTCTTGTACAAGATTGGTACTTTCCTTTCCTTGCTAATTGTCAACAATGAATGATTGAATAGTCTCATTTCCTAATTGTAATTCGAGACAACTATATAAATACAAGAGAAGGAGAAGAGGAATTTAGTTTTGGGGGAAAAAAAGACTTGAAAATTGGTTACAGCTGAGTCTCCTAGGCTGTGAGACTCAGCCACAACCCACCCCCTTCTTCCTTGTGCTGCCAATGTGCTCTCCTCTTTCTCTCTCTTTCTCTCTCTCTCTCACTCACTTTTCACGATATTCCTTCCCCTTTACCTACATCCGTCTCTCTTGTTATTTTTTTTTATCTCCTCTTCCCTTCATCCCATGATGGGAGATAGAAAAACTTTTTGTTATGTTATATCACCAGGGTAATGATACACCAACCTGCTAGTTCTTTTTATGAGGCACAAACAGGAGAATTTGTCCTGAAAGTGGAAGAGCTACTTAAACTCTTTCCCTAGTATCAGCTTTGCTGTTTGGCCATGTCTCTCATTGTTTTGTGCAATTACTTCTCCCTTTCACTACTGCAATCATAAGAGAAGTATCACAGTTTGTTAACCTAAGGGATACAATGGAGCACAAGAAGTTACCGTCGATTTCTATTTATACTATTATTGGACCTGGTGTAGATATCCTATGCAAAAGTTAAGGGCCTAAAATTGAATGGATAACCTTAACCTTTGCATCAGCTAAAAAGGAAGAATTTTGGCTAATTTATGACTTTTCAGAAGATAAAGTGAAGATTCTTTCTAGAAATTATATATCTTATTCCAGATATTACAACTAATAAAATAATGCTGAAAAGACAATGTCACACCCCAATTCCGATTGAACTAGAAGTGTGAGTGAACCGTCTCAAAACCCAATGGTTCACACCAGAATTTCTATAGACAGTGTCCACAAACCATTCCAAGCAAACTAACCTTAATCAGAGAAATATAGAAAGCAACGGAATTTAATAATAAATGAACTGAGTTTATAATTGTAAATAAATAATTATTCAAATTATTCTCAAATCCCAAAACATAAATAAATAATTTATTACATCCGTTTATAGTTAACTGAAAAGGAATAATAATAAATCCTACAAAAGGAACACTCACATGAAGCATCATGCTCGTCCTCCACTATCTGTATATCTAAAGCAGCTACTGTCCCGTATGCTGGGGCAGTCACAAAGTCTTCAACCTTATTGTTGTAAGTAATGAACTGATTTACGGTTTGGTTCAATTTAAGTGAATCTGTTTAGGATAAGAAGATAAGAATGACAACTCATGTACACACATGTAACATGTGTTAAATGTGTAATGTGTGTGCTGGGACAGCTCGACCTACTTTCTTTATTTGCCTCATTATAGTTGATTATAAATAAAGGCATTTGGCGGTGAGGTATATCAACTCCTCATTCATTCTCAACATGGTATCAGAGCCACCTCTCAAGGGAACCTGACTGCAATCCACCTCTCCCCTCCCTTCTTTCTTCTCCTTACCACAAGGCTCATTTCTCAAGAGAACCTGAACGCAAGGTATATCTAACCCCTTCTCTCTTTACCGCATCCTGTAAATCCTCCTTCTCTTTTTCTTAACCCCTAACCCATTATTAGGGCTGCAATTTAAGAGGATGTCATAAATTGACAAAGTTGCAGTCCTTTTTTTCCTCTTGAAAACGAAAAAAAAAAACCTAAATTTATCACAGAGACAGGAAGATTTCTTAGCCAGCATATGCCGCAAGCCATTCTAGGGTTTTTATTTGCTGCGGTTTGTCCTTTTTGTTGAGAAATATTAATTCTCTGTGGTGAGCAGCCTCTCTTGGACCAAGCACCATCGGCGGCAACCTCTTCTTGGAATTTTTTTCCATCTCAGTGCAGCCCATACTTGCGGAATCCTTCTTCTGAAAAAAAAATAAAAAAACAAAACAAAACCTTTGTGTCTAATCATCATTCTGACACAGGTATTCCTCTTTGTTGGATTTTTTATGGAATTGATATGGGAAGAATCGATTCCTATTTTTCCATGATCATGGTTGTTGAGTGCAGTGAATTCTGAATTCTCAGATTTTGCAGTGTCGTTTTTTTTTCACTGGGAAATATCTGAGTTGTTACATTAATGGCATCTATTATTACATCATGTTTGGATTATCTGATGCTACTTCCTCTGAGGTACCAAAATTGGACTTGACTACCATTGCTTTAAATCCTATGAAATTGAATGGGACCAATTATCTTATGTAGTCCAAGACAGCCTATATGGCCATTGCTGCCAAAGGACTCTTTGGATATATTAATGGTGCGCTTATAGCACCCGACCCAAGTGATAAATTTTACAATAAATGGGTCTCTGAGAATTCAATTGTGATGACCTACCTTATTGCATCTATGGAACCAAAGATAGGTCGGGGTTATGTGTTACTACCTGATGCTGCCCATATTTAGACTGCTGCTAAGGAGTCTTACTCACAAGTAGGAGATTACTCCATCATATTTGACCTACATGTCAAGATTGGGTCCCTAAAATAGAAGGAACTTTCTGTGGCTGACTACTATTTAGAACTCCGAAGCTTGTGGCAAGACCTAGACTACTATGACACTTTCACAGCTGCTTGCGCAGTGGATGCTGCTGCTGTGAAAACTGCTAAGGACAAACTCAAAGTTTATACATTCTTAGCTGGTTTAAACTCTAACTTTGATCACGTCCGCTCACAAATTTTGAACCGTGAGCATCTCCCAACTTTGGAGCAGACTAATGCAATTTCACAAAATGAGGACTTACGGCGTATCTCAATGATGCCTGTTGCACCAGTTGAGCGATCTGCGCTTTACTCTACATAGCCTTCAGCACACTATTCTTCTCCTAAGGAACATATTCGTTGTACTCATTGTGGCAAGGAGCGCCACACTAAAGACACCTGCTGGAAGTTACATGGGAAACCCCCAGATTTTGAAGCCAAGAGACGGGAGAAAAAGTCTAAGTTTGGGAAGATTCCACAAGCACATCAGACAAAAACTTGTGAATAGCCTGGACCTCCAACTGTTGTATCTTCTGTCCTCACTTCTAAAGAACTTCAGGCTTTCAGGAATCTTCTACGATCTACTGCTGCCACCACTGGTCATCAATTAGCTTTAGGGCCATCAGGTTCATTATTTGCTCAGTCAGGTACATCCTATGCTGGTCAATGTACTTTCAATATCACCCATCCATGGGTAATTGATACTGGAGCCACTGATCACATGACAGGTTCTTCCTCTTCATCTTCTTTCTTCTTCGCCATTTTTCAATCTTCATCTTCTTCTAAATTTTCTTCATCTTCATTCTTCTTCTTTCTTTTTCTTCTTCATTCTTCATTCTTCATCTTTTTCTTCTTTTTCTACTTCTTCATCTTTCTTCTTCACTATATTCCTTCGTTCTCTTCCCTTTCTTCTTCATTCTTCTTCTTTCTTCATCTTCATTCTTCTTGTTTCCTGCTCTTCTTCTTCTTCTTTTTGCTCTTTCTGCTTCATTCTTCTTCTTTTTCTTTTTCATTCAAAGAGCACGAGCACATTTTGCACCATTTTATGACAATATGGTTCATGATCATCTCATGCAGTTAGCATCAATATTTTATTCTTCTGACAATCTGAGTTGTAAACCTTATACTCAGGCTCAACTGCATGTTCTTGAAACAGAGGGAATCCAAATGCGATCGAGCTAGAGAGTTGCTTAATCCTAAGAAGAAGGAGTTGAGTCTTCAACTCAGATTGTCAGATGAATAAAACTTGTATGCTTACACATGAGATGATCGTAACCCATAGTGTCACAAAAAGGAGAAAAAGAGAAGAAGAATGAAGAAGAAGAAAAATAAGAAGATAAATGAGAAGAAGAAAGAAGAAGAAGAAAGAAGAAGAAAAAGGAAAAAGAAGACGGAAGAAGAAGAATGAAGAAGAAAAAGAAAAAAGGACATGATGAAAGAAGAAGTGGAAGAAGAATAAAGAAGAAGATGAAGAAGTGCGCCAGCGCACTTTACAAGTACGCCGACGCCCTTCAGAAGTGCGCCCACAAACTTATACGTCTTTTTTTTTTGGTGGTAAATTTCTTCTAATTCTTCTTCTTTCCTTTTCGTTCTTCTTTTACTTCTTCTTCTTCTTTCTTTTTCATTCTTCTTTCTTCAACCACTTTCTTCATCTTCTACTTTTTCTTCTTCATTTTTTTCTTTGTTTTTCATGCTTCTTCTACATTCTTCTTCTTCATTCTTCTCCTTCTATGTTCTTCTTTCTCATTCTTTTCTTCATTCTTCTTCTTCAATCTTCTTCTTTGTTCCTCATTCTTCTTCCACATTATTCTTCTTCATTCTTCTTCTTGTTCTTCTCTCTTCTTTCTCCTTTCTAATTCTTTTCTTCATTCTTCTTCATCTTCTTCTTCTTCATTCGTCTTCTTCTTCTTCTTTATTCTTCTTCTTCTACTTTTTCTTCATTCTTCTTCGCCATTTTTCAATCTTCTTCTTCTTCTTCTTTTTCTTCACCTTCGTTCTTCATCTTTCTTTTTCTTCTTCATTCCTTTTCTTTTTCTTCCTTTTCTTCTTCTTCATCTTTTTTCTTCATTATTTTTCTTCTTTCTCTTCCTCTTTCTTCTTCATTCTTCTTCTTTCTTCTTCTTCGTTCTTCTTGTTTCGTCCTCTTCTTCTTCTTCTTCTTTTTCCTCTTTCTACTTCATTCTTCTTCGTTTTCTATTTCATTCAAAGAGCACGAGCACAGTTTGCACCATTTTAGGACAATATGGTTCACTTCTTCTTCTTCTTCTTCTTCTTCTTCTTCTTTCTTTTTCATTCTTCATCATTCAAATACTTTCTTCATCTTCTTCTTTTTCTTCTTCATTATTTATTCTTCATTCTTCTTCTTTGTTCTTCATTCTTCTTCAAAATTCTTCTTCTTCATTCTTCTTCTTTTATGTTCTTTTTTCTCATTGTTTTCTTCATTCTTCTTCTTCATCTTCTTTGACATTCTTCATTCTCCTTCTTTGTTCATCATTCTTCTTTTACATTCTTCTTCTTCATTCTTCTTCTTCGATGTTCTTTTTTCTTCTTTCTCATTCTTTTCTTCATTATTCTTCATCTTCTTCTTCTTCATTCATCTTCTTCTACTTATTCTTCTTCGTTTTCTTCGTTTTTCTTCCCCATTTTTCAATCTCATCTTCTTCTGCTTTTTCTTCATCTTCTTTCTTTTTCTTACTTTTTCTTTTTCATTCTTCATTCTTCTTCTTTTTCTTCTTTTTCTTCTTCTTCATCTTTCCTCTTCATTATTTTCCTTCTTTCTCTTCCTCTGTCTTCTTCTTTCTTCTTCTTTCTTCATCTTCATTGTTCTTGTTTCCTCCTATTCTTCTTCTTCTTTTTGCTCTTTCTGCTCCATTCTTCTTCTTCTTCTTTTTCATTCAAAGAGAACGAGCACATTTTGCACCATTTTATGACAATATGGTTCACAATCATCTCATGCAGTTAGCATCAATATTTTATTCTTCAGACAATCTGAGTTGCAAACCCTACACTCAGGCTCAACCGCATCTTCTTGAAACAGAGGGAATCCAAATGCGATCGAGCTAGAGAGTAGCTTAATCCTAAGAAGAAGGAGTTGGGTCTTCAACTCAGATTGTCAGATGAATAAAATTTGGATGCTTACACATGAGATGATCGTAACCCTTAGTGTCACAAAAAGGTGAAAAATAGAAGAAGAATGAAGAAGAAGAAAAATAAGAAGATGAATGAGAAGAAGAAAGAAGAAGAAGAAAGAAGAAGAAAAAGGAAAAAGAAGACAGAAGAAGAAGAATGAAGAAGAAAAAGAAAAAAGGACATGATGAAAGAAGAAGTGGAAGAAGAATAAAGAAGAAGATGAAGAAGTGCGCCAGCGCACTTTACAAGTATGCCGATGCCCTTCAGAAGTGCGCCCACAAACTTCTACGTCTTTTTTTTTTATGGTGGTAAATTTCTTCTGATTCTTCTTCTTTCCTTTTCGTTCTTCTTCTACTTATTCTTCTTCTTTCTTTTTCATTCTTATTTCTTCAACTACTTTCTTCATCTTCTTCTTTTTCTTCTTCATTTTTTTCCTTGTTCTTCATGCTTCTTCTCTTCTTCTTCATTCTTCTTCTTCATTCTTCTTCTTCTATGTTCTTCTTTCTCATTCTTTTCTTCATTCTTCTTCTTTAATCTTCTTCTTTGTTCCTCATTCTTCTTCTACATTATTCTTCTTCATTTTTCTTCTTGTTCTTCTTTCTTTTTTCTCATTCTTTTCTTCATTCTTCTTCATCTTCTTCTTCTTCATTCGTCTTCTTCTTCTTCTTCGTTCTTCTTCTTCTACTTATACTTCTTCTTTTTCTTCATTCTTCTTCACCATTTTTCAATCTTCATCTTCTTCTTCTTTTTCTTCACCTTCATTCTTCATCTTTCTTTTTCTTCTTCAGTCTTCTTCTATTTCTTCCTTTTCTTTTTCTTCTTCATCTTTTTTCTTCATTATTTTTCTTCTTTCTCTTCCACATTCTTCTTCATTCTTCTTTTTTTTTTTTGATAAGTAGATAATATTATAAAAACCCAAAAGGGAAGGAGAACACTACAAGCCGGCCATGGCAATCATGCCCAACAACACCAAAAACAAAAGAGACCCAACACACAATTTGGAGCCCGACAAGGGGCCTAGCCCATTACACCCAACTAATGAACATCAAAAGGGAAAATGGCCCTGCAGACACCGACCAAACAATAAAATGGGACAAAGGGAATTGGACTAAACAAAAACGGGCTTATCAAATACCGAATTTGGGCTTCTATTTTTTATTTCTTCATTATTCTTCTTTTGTCCTCTTTTTCTTCTTCTTCTTTTTCCTCTTTCTACTTCATTCTTCTTCGTTTTCTTTTTCATTCAAAGAGCACGAGCACAGTTTGCACCATTTTAGGACAATATGGTTCACGATCATCTCATGCAGTTAGGCATCTAAATTTTATTCTGCTGATAATTTGTGTTGCAAACCCTACACTCAGCTCAACTACATCTTCTAGAAACAATGGGAATCCAAATATGGTTGAGCTTGAGAGTAGCTTAATCCTAAGAAGAAGGAGTTGGGACTCCAACTCAGATTATCAGAAAAATAAAATTTGGATGCTAACACATGAGATGATCGTAATCCATATTGTCACAAAATGGTGGAAAACAGAAGAAGAATGAAGAAGAAGAAAAATAAGAAGAAGAAAGAAGAAGAATGAGTGAAGAAGAAGAAAAATGAAAAACAAGACAAAAGAAGCAGAATGAAGAAGAAAAAAAACAAAAGGACATGATGGAAGAAGAATAAAGAAGAAAAAGTGCGCCAGTGCACTTTAGAAGTGCGCCCGCACCCTTCAAATGCGCCTCTTTCTTTTTCTTTGTTTTTATGGGTAATTTACTTCTTCTTCTTTTTATTTCTTTTTTGTTCTTCTTCTTCTTCTTCTTCTTCTTCTTCTTCTTCTTCTTGTTCCTTTTTCATTCTTCATCTTTTAACTACATTCTTCATCTTCTTCTTTTTCTTCTTCATTCTTTATTCTTCATTCTTCTTCTTTGTTCTTCATTCTTCTTCTACATTCTTCTTTTTCTATGTTCTTTTTTCTCATTGTTTTCTTCATTCTTCTTCTTTGTTCTTCATTCTTCTTCTACATTCTTCTTCTTCATTCTTCTTCTATGTTCTTTTTTCTTCGTTCTCATTGATTTCTTCATTCTTCTTCATCTTCTTCTTCTTCATTCATCTTCTTCTACTTATTCTTCTTCTTTTTCTTCATTCTTCTTTGCCATTTTTTAATCTTCATCTTCTTCTTCATTTTCTTCATCTTCATTCTTCGTTCTTCATCTTTTTCTTATTTTTCTTCTTTTTCATCTTTCTTCTTCACTATATTCCTTCTTTCTCTTCCCATTTCTTCTTCATTCTTCTTCTTTCTTCATCTTCAATCTTCTTGTTTTCTCCTCTTCTTCTTCTTTTTCTTGCTCTTTCTGCTTCATTCTTCTTCTTCTTCTTTTTCATTCAAAGAGCACGAGCACTTTTTGCACCATTTTATGACAATATGGTTCACGATCATCTCATGCAGTTAGCATCAATATTTTATTCTTCTGACAATCTGAGTTGCAAGCCCTACAGTCAGGCTCAACCGCATCTTCTTGAAACAGAGGGAATCCAAATGCGATCGAGCTAGAGAGTAGCATAATCCTAAGAAGAAGGAGTTGGGTCTTTAGCTCAGATAGTCAGATGAATAAAACTTGGATGCTTACACATGAGATGAACGTAACCCATAGTGTCACAAAAAGGTGAAAAACAAAAGAAGAATGAAGAAGAAGAAAAATAAGAAGATGAATGAGAAGAAGAAAAAAGAAGAAGAAAGAAGAAGAAAAAGGAAAAGGAAGATGGAAGAAGAAGAATGAAGAAGAAAAAAAAAAAGAACATGATGAAAGAAGAAGTGGAAGAAGAATAAAGAAGAAGATGAAGAAGTGCGCCAGTGCACATTAGAAGTGTGCTAGCGCCCTTTAGAAGTGCGCCTGCTAACTTCTACATCTTTTTTTTTTTGTGGTAAATTTCTTCTGATTCTTCTTCTTTCTTTTTCGTTGTTCTTCTACTTCTTCTTCTTCTTTCTTTTTCATTCTTCTTTCTTCAACTACTTTCTTCATCTTCTTCTTTTTCTTCTTCATTCTTTTTCTTTGTTCTCCATGCTTCTTCTACATTCTTTTTCTTCATTCTTCTTCTTCTATGTTCTTCTTTCACATTCTTTTCTTCATTTTTCTTCTTCAATCTTCTTCTTTGTTCCTCATTCTTCTTCTCTTCTTCATTCTTCTTCTCGTTGTTCTTTCTTCTTTCTCATTCTTTTCTTCATTCTTCTTCATTTTCTTCTTCTTCATTCGTCTTCCATCTTCTTTCTTCTTCATCATTCTTCTTGTTTCGTCCTCTTCTTCTTCTTCTTCTTTTTCCTTTTTTTACTTCATTCTTCTTCGTTTTCTATTTCAATCAAAGAGCATGAGCACAGTTTGCACCATTTTATGACAATATGGTTCACGATCATCTCATGCAGTTAGACATACAAATTTTATTCTTCTGACAATCTGTGTTGCAAACCCTACACTCAAGTTCAACTGCATCTTCTAGAAACAAAGGGAATCCAAATGCGGTTGAGATTGAGAGTAGTGTAATCCTAAGAAGAAGGAGTTGGGTCTTCAACTCAGATTGTTAGAAAAATAAAACTTGGATGCTAACACAATAGATGATCATAATCCATATTGTCACAAAATGGTGTAAAACAGAAGAAGAATGAGGAAGAAGAAAAATAAGAACAAGAAAGAAGAAGAAGAATGAAGAAGAAGAAAAATGAAAAAGAAGACAGAAGTAGAAGAATGAAGAAGAAAAAGAAGAAAAGGACATGATGAAAGAAGAATAGGAAGAAGAATAAAGAAGAAGAAGTGCGCCCGCGCCCTTCAGATGCGCCTCTTTCATTTTCTTTTCTTTTTTTGGGTAATTTCCTTCTTCTTCTTCTTATTTCTTTTTCGTTCTTCTTCTTCTTCTTCTTCTTTTTCTTTTTCATTCTTCATCTTTCAACAACTTTCTTCATCTTCTTTGTTTTCTTCTTCATTATTTATTCTTCATTCTTCTTCTTTGTTCTTCATTCTTCTTCTACATTCTTCTTCTTCATTCTTCTTCTTCTATGTTCTTTTTTCTCATTGTTTTCTTCATTCTTCTTGTTCTTCATCTTCTTCTTCATTCTTCATTCTTCTTCTTTGTTTATCATTCTTCTTCTACATTCTTCTTCTTCATTCTTCTTCTTCTATGTTCTTTTTTCTTCTTTTTCATTTTTTCTTCATTATTCTTCATCTTCTTCTTCTTCATTCGTCTTCTTCTACTTATTCTTCTTCGTTTTCTTCATTTTTCTTCCCCATTTTTCAATCTCATCTTCTTCTGCTTTTTCTTTATCTTCATTCTTTTTCTTTCTTTTTCTTCTTCATTGTTCGTTCTTCTTCTTTTTCTTCTTTTTCATTTTCTTCATCTTTCATCTTCATTATTTTCCTTCTTTCTCTTCCTCTGTCTTTTTCTTTCTTCTTCTTTCTTCATCTTCATTCTTCTTGTTTCCTCCTCTTATTCTTCTTCTATTTGCTCTTTCTGCTTCATTCTTTTTCTTCTTCTTTTTCGTTCAAAAAGCACGAGCACATTTTGCACCATTTTATGAGAATATGGTTCACGATCATCTCATGCAGTTAGCATCAATATTTTATTCTTCTGCAATCTGAGTTGCGAACCCTACACTCAGGCTCAACCGCATCTTCTTGAAACAGAGGGAATCCAAATGCGATCGAGCTAGAGAGTAGCCTAATCCTAAGAAGAAGGAGTTGGGTCTTCAACTGAGATTTTCAGATGAATAAAACTTGGATGCTTACACATGAGTTGATCGTAACCCCTAGTGTCACAAAAAGGTGAAAAACAGAAGAAGAATGAAGAAGAAGAAAAATAAGAAGATGAATGAGAAAAGAAAGATGAAGAAGAATGAAGAAGAAAATGGAAAAAGAAGATGGAAGAAGAAGAATGAAGAAGAAAAAGAAAAAAGGACATGATGAAAGAAGAAGTGGAAGAAGAATAAAGAAGAAGACGAAGAAGTGCGCCAACGTACTTTAGAAGTGCGCCAGCGCGCTTTGGAAGTGCGCCAGCGCCCTTCTACGTCTTTTTTTTTTTTTTGGTAAATTTCTTCTGATTCTTTTTTTTTCTTTTTCGTTGTTCTTTCACTTCTTCTTTTCATTCTTCTTTCATCAACTACATTCTTCATCTTCTTTTTTTTCTTCTTCATTCTTTTTCTTTGTTCTTCATGCTTCTTCTACATTGTTCTTCTTCATTCTTCTTCTTCTTCTATTTTCTTCGTTCACATTCTTTTCTTCATTCTTCTTGTTCAATCTTCTTCTTTGTTCCTCATTCTTCTTCTACATTATTCTTCTTCTTGTTCTTCTTTCTTCTTTCTTCTATCTCATTCTTTTCTTCATTCTTCTTCATCTTCTTTTCTTCATTCGTCTTCTTTCTTCTTTCTTCTTCATCATTCTTCTTGTTTTGTCCTCTTCTTCTTCTTCTTCTTTTTCCTTTTTCTACTTCATTCTTCTTCGCCATTCAATGAGCACGAGCACAGTTTGCACCTTTTTATGACAATATGGTTCACGATCATCTCATGCAGTTAGGCATCCAAATTTTATTCTTTTGACAATCTGTGCTGCAAACCCTACACTCAAGCTCAATTGCATCTTCTTGAAACAAAGGGAATCAAAATGCGGTTGAGCTTGAGAGTAGCGTAATCCAGAAGAAGGAGTTGGGTCTTCAACTCAGATTGTCAAAAAAATAATACATGGATGCTAACACAAGAGATGATCGTAATCCATATTGTTACAAAATGGTGTAAAACAGAAGAAGAATGAAGAAGAAGAAAAATAAGAAGAAGAAAGAAGAAGAAGAATGAAGAACAAGAAAAATGAAAAAGAAGACAGAAGTAGAAGAACGAAGAAGAAAAAGAAGAAAAGGACATGATGGAAGAAGAATAAAGAAGAAGAAGTGCGCCCGCGCACTTCAGATGCTCCTCTTTTTTTTTCTTTTTTTTTTGGGTAATTTACTTCTTCTTCTTATTTCTTTTTCGTTCGTCTTCTTCTTCTTCTTCTTCTTCCTCTTTTTCATTCTTCATCTTTCAACAACTTTCTTCATCTTCTTCTTTTTCTTCTTCATTCTATATTCTTCATTCTTCTTCTTTGTTCTTCATTCTTCTTCTACATTCTTCTTCTTCATTCTTCTTCTTCTATGTTCTTTTTTCTCATTCTTCTTCTTCTTCAACATCTTCTTCATTCTTCATTCTTTATTCTTCATTCTTTTTCTTTTTTCCTCATTCTTCTTCTACATTTTTCTTCTTCATTCTCCTTCTTCTATGTTTTTATTTCCTCTTTCTCATTCTTTTCTTCATTCTTCTTCATCTTCTTCTTCTTCATTCGTCTTCTTCTACTTATTCTTCTTCTTTTTCTCCTTTCTTCTTCGCCATTTTTTAATCTTCATCTTCTTCTTCATTTTCTTCATCTTCATTATTCTTCTTTCTTTTTCTTCTTCATTCTTCATCTTTTTCTTCTTCTTCATCATTCTTCTTCACTATATTCCTTCTTTCTCTTCCCCTTTCTTCTTCATTTTTCTTCTTTCTTCCTCTTCGTCTTCTTCTTTTTGCTCTTTCTGCTTCATTCAGCTTCTTCTTTTTCTTTTTCATTCAAAGAGCACGAGCACAGTTTGAACCATTTTATGACAATATGGTTCACGATCATCTCATGCAGTTAGGCATCCAAATTTTAGTCTTCTGACAATCTGTGATGCAAACCCTACACTCAAGCTCAACTGCATCTTCTAGAAACAAAGGGAATCAAAATGCGGTTGAGCTTGAGAGTAGCTTAATCCTAAGAAGAAGGAGTTGGGTCTTCAACTCAGATTGTCAGAAAAATAAAACTTGGATGCTAACACAAGAGATGATCGTAATCCATATTGTCACAAAATGGTGTAAAACAGAAGAAGAATGAAGAAGAAAAATAAGAAGAAGAAAGAAGAAGAAGAAAGAAGAAGAAGAATGAAGAAGAAGAAAAATGAAAAAGAAGACAGAAGTAGTAGAACGAAGAAGAAAAAGAAGAAAAGGACATGATGGAAGAAGAAGATGAAGAAGAATAAAGAAGAAGAAGTGCGCCCACACACTTCAGATGCGCCTCTTTATTTTTATTTTTTTGGGGTAATTTATTTCTTCTTCTTCTTATTTCTTTTTCATTCGTCTTCTTCTTCTTCTTCTTCTTCTTCCACTTTTTCATTCTTCATCTTTCAACAACTTTCTTCATCTTCTTCTTTTTCTTCTTCATTCTTTATTCTTCATTCTTGTTCTTTGTTCTTCATTCTTCTTCTACATTCTTCTTCTACATTCTTCTTCTTCATTCTTCTTCTTTTATGTTCTTTTTTCTCATTGTTTTCTTCATTCTTCTTATTCTTCATCATCTTCTTCATTCTTCATTCTTCATTCTTCATTCTTCATTCTTCATTCTTCATTCTCTTCTTTTCTCTTCATTCTTCTTCGACATTCTTCTTCTTCTATGTTTTTTTTTCTTCTTTCTCATTCTTTTCTTCATTCTTCTTCATCTTCTTCTTCTTCATTCGTCTTCTTTTACTTATTCTTCTTCTTTTTCTTCGTTTTTTCTTCGCCATTTTTCAATCTTCATCTTCTTCTTCATTTTCTTTATCTTCATTCTTCTTCTTTCTTTTTCTTCTTCATTCTTCTTTCTTCATCTTTTTCTTCTTTTTCTTCTTCTTCATCTTTTTTCTTCACTATATTCCTTCTTTCTCTTCCCCTTTCTTCTTCATTCTTCTTCTTCTTCCTCTTCTTCTTCTTCTTTTTGCTCTTTCTGCTTCATTCTTCTTCTTCTTCTTTTTCATTCAAAGAGCACGAGCACAGTTTGAACCATTTTATGACAATATGGTTCACGATCATCTCATGCAGTTAGGCATCCAAATTTTTTTCTTCTGCCAATCTGTGTTGCAAACCATACACTCAAGCTCAACTGCATCTTTTAGAAACAAAGGGAATCCAAATGGGGTTGAGCTTGAGAGTAGCATAATCTTGAGAAGTTGGAGTTGGGTCTTCAACTCAGATTGCCAGAAAAATAAAACTTGGATGCTAACACATGAGATGATCGTAATCCATATTGTCACAAAATGGTGTCCAACAGAAGAAGAATGAAGAAGAAGGAAAATAAGAAGAAAAAAGAGGAAAAATGAAGAAGAGGAAAAATGAAAAAGAAGACGGAAGAAGAAGAATGAAGAAGAAAAAGAAGAAAAGGACATGATGGATAAAGAAGAGGAAGAATAATAAAAAAGAAGAAGTGCGCCCGCGCCCTTCAAATGTTCCTCTTTCTTTTTCTTTTTCTTTTTTGGGTTAATTTACTTCTTCTTCTTCTTATTTCTTTTTCGTTCTTCTTCTTCTTCTTCTTCTTTCTTTTTCATTCTTCATCTTTCAACTACTTTTTCATCTTCTTCTTTTTCTTCTTCATTCTTTATTCTTCATTCTTCTTCTTTGTTCTTCATTCTTCTTCTACATTCTTCTTATTCATTCTTCTTCATTCTTCTTCTTCTATGTTCTTTTTTCTCATTGTTTTCTTCATTTTTCTTCTTCTTCATCTTCTTCTTCATTTTTCATTCTTCTTCTTTGCTCTTCATTCTTCTTCTACATTCTTCTTCTTCATTCTTCTTCTTCTATGTTCTTTTTTCTTTTTTCTCATTCTTTTCTTCATTTTTCTTCATCTTCTTCTTCTTCATTCATCTTCTTCTACTTATTCTTCTTCTTTTTCTTCGTTTTTCTACCCCATTTTTCAATATCATCTTCTTCTGCTTTTTCTTCATCTTTATTCTTTTTCTTTCTTTTTCTTCTTCTTTCTTTCTTCTTTTTCTTCTTCTTCATCTTTCTTCTTCATTATTTTTCTTCTTTCTCTTCCTCTGTCTTCTTCTTTCTTCTTCTTCTTCATCTTCATTCTTCTTGCTTCCTCCACTTCTTCTTCTTCTTTTTCCACTTTCTGTTTCATTCTTCTTCTTCTTTTTCATTCAAAGAGCACGAGTACATTTTGCACCATTTTATGAAATATGGTTCACAATCATCTCATGCAGTTAGCATCAATATGTTATTCTTCTGACAATCTGAGTTGTAAACCCTACACTCAAGCTCAACCGCATCTTCTAGAAACCGAGGGAATCCAAATGTGATTGTGCTAGAGAGTAGCTTAATCCTAAGAAGAAGGAGTTGAGACTTCAACTCAGATTGTCAGAAGAATAAAACTTGGATGCTAACACATGAGGTGATCGTAACCCATAGTGTCACAAAAAGGTGAAAAATAGAAGAAGAATGAAGAAGAATAAAAATAAGAAGATTATTGAGAAGAAGAAAGAAGAAGAAGAATGAAGAAGAATGAAGAAGAATGAAGAAGAAGAAAGAAGAAGAAAAAGAAAAAGAAGACGGAAGAAGAAAAATGAAGAAGAAAAAGAAAAAAGGACATGATGAAAGAAGAAGTGGAAGAAGAATAAAGAAGAAGATGAAGAAGTGCGCCAGTGCACTTTAAAAGTGCGCCCACGCCCTTCAGAAGTGCGGCCGCGAACATCTACTTCTTTGTTTTTCGTTCTTCTTCTACTTCTTCTTCTTTCTTTTTCATTCTTCTTCTTTCAACTACTTTCTTCACCTTCTTCTTTTTCTTCTTCATTCTTTTTCTTTGTTTTTCATACTTCTTCTACATTCTTTTTATTCATTCTTCTTCTTCTATGTTCTTCTTTCTCATTATCTTCTTCATTCTTTTCTTCATTCTTCTTCTTCATTCTTCTTCTTTGTTCCTCATTCTTCTTCTGCATTCTTCTTCTTCATTCTTCTTCTTCTTCTTCTATGTTCTTCTTTCTTCTTTCTCATTCAATTCTTCATTCTTCTTCATCTTGTTCTTCTTCATTTGTCTTCTTCTTCTTCATTTGTCTTCTTCTACGTATTCTTCTTCTTTTTCTTCATTCTTCTTCGCCATTTTTCAATCTTCATCTACTTATTATTTTTCTTTTTCTTCATTCTTCTTCCTTCTTTTCTTCTTCATTCCTCTTCTTCCTTTTCTTCACCTTCATTCTTCTTCTTTCTATTTCTTCTTCATTCTTTTTTTTCTTCTTCTTCATTCCTCTTCTTTTTCTTCCTTTTCTTCTTCTTCATCTTTTTTCTTCATTATTTTTCTTTTTTCTCTTCCTTTTTCTTCTTCATTCTTCTTCATTCTTCTTCTTCATTCTTCTTGTTTCTTCTTCTTCTTCTTCTTCTTCTTCTTCTTCTTCTTCTTTTTCCTCTTTCTACTTCATTCTTCTTCATTTTCTATTTCATTCAAAGAGCACGAGCACAGTTTGCACCATTTTAGGAAAATATGGTTCACGATCATCTCACGCAGTTAGGCATCCAAATTTTATTCTTCTGACAATCTGTTTTGCAAACCCTACACTCAAGCTCAACTGCATCTTCTTGAAACAAAGGGAATTCAAATGCGGTTGAGCTTAGAGTAGCTTAATCCTAAGAATAAGGAGTTGGGTCTTCAACTCAGATTGTCAGAAAAAAAAACTTGGATGCTAACACATGAGATGATCGTAATCCATATTGTCACAAAATGGTGGAAAACAGAAAAAGAATGAAGATGAAGAAAAATAAGAAGATGAATGAGAAGAAGAAAGAAGAAGAAGAAAAAAGAAGAAAAAAGAAAAAGAAGATGGAAGAAGAAGAATGAAGAAGAAAAAGAAAAAAGCACATGATGAAAGAAGAAGTGGAAGAAGAATAAAAAAGAAGATGAAGAAGTGTGCCAGCGCACCTTAAAGGTGCGCCAGCGCCCTTCAGAATTGCCCCAGCGAACTTCTACGTCTTTTTTTTTCAGTGGTCTGATTCTTCTTCTTTCTTTTTCGTTCTTCTTCTACTTTTTCTTCCCCTTTATGTTTCATTCTTCGTCTTTCTACTACTTTCTTCATCTTCTTCTTTTTCTTCTTCATTCTTTTTCTTTGTTCTTCATGTTTCTTCTATATTCTTCTTCTTCATTCTTCATTCTTCATTCTTCTTCTTTGTTCCTCATTCTTCTTTTATATTTTTCTTCTTCGTTCTTCTTCTTCTTCTTCTATGTTCTTCTTTCTTTTTTCTCGTTCTTTTCTTCATTCTTCTTCATCATCTTCTTCTTCATTCGTCTTCTTCTTCTTCTTCATTCGTCTTCTTCTACTAATTCTTCTTCTTTTTCTTCATTCTTCTTCGCCATTTTTCAATCTTCATCTTCTTCTTCTTATTCTTCATCTTCACTCTTCTTCTTTCTTTTTCTTCTTCGTTCTTCTTCTTCTTCTTCTTCTTCTTCTTCTTCATTCTTCTTCTTTTTCTACCTTTTCTTCTTCTTCATCTTTTTTCTTCATTATTTTTCTTCTTTCTGTTCCTCTTCCTTCTTCATTATTCTTCTTTCTTCTTCTTCATTCTTCTTGCTTCGTCCTCTTCCTCTTTTTCTTCTTCTTCTTTTTCCTCTTTCTACTTCATTCTTCTTCGTTTTCTTTTTCATTCAAAGAGCATGAGTACAATTTGCACCATTTCCGGATAATATGGTTCACGATCTTCTCAAGCAGTTAGGCATCCAAATTTTATCCTTCTGACAATCTGTGTTGCAAACCCTACACTCAAGCTCAATTGCATCTTCTAGAAACGAAGGGAATCCAAATGCGGTTGAGCATGAGAGTAGCTTAATCCTACGAAGAAGGAGTTGGGTCTTCAACTCAGATTGTCAGAAAAATAAAACTTGGATGCTAACACATGAGATGGTCGTAATCCATATTGTCACAAAATGGTGTATAATAAGAAGAAGAATGAAGAAGAAAATTAAGAAGAAGAAAGAAGAAGAATGAGTGAAGAAGAAGAAAAATGAAAAAGAAGACAGAAGAAGAAGAATGAAGAAGAAAAAGAAGAAAAGGACTTTAGAAGTGCGCCCGCGCCCTTTAGATGTGCCTCTTCATTTTAATTTTTTTTTGGGTAATTTACTGCTTCTTCTTCTTATTTCTTTTTCTTTCTTCTTCTTCTTCTTCTTTTTTCTTTTTCATCTTTCAACAACTTTCTTCAAATTTTTCTTTTTCTTCTTCATTCTTTATTCTTCATTCTTCTTTTTAGTTCTTCATTCTTCTTCTACATTCTTCTTCTTCATTCTTCTTCTTCTATATTCTTTTTTCTCATTGTTTTCTTCATTCTTCTTCTTCTTCATCTTCTTCTTCATTCTTCATTCTTCTTCTTTGGTCTTCAATCTTCTTCTACATTCATCTTCTTCATTCTTCTTCATCTATGTTCTTTTTTCTTCTTTCTCATTCTATTCTTCATTCTTCTTCATCTTCTTCTTCTTCATTCGTCTTCCTCTACTTATTCTTCTTCTTTTTCTTCGTTTTTCTTCACCATTTTTCAATCTTCATCTTCTTCTTCTTTTTCTTCATCTTCATTCTTTTTCTTTCTTTTTCTTCTTCATTCTTCATTCTTCTTCTTTTTCTTCTTCTTCATCATTCTTCATTATTTTCCATCTCTCTCTTCCTCTGTCTTCTTCATTCTTCTTTCTTCATCTTCATTCTTCTTGTTTCCTCCTCTTCTTTTTCCTCTTTCTGCTTCATTCTTCTTCTTCTTCTTTTTCGTTCAAAGAGTACGAGCACATTTTGCACCATTTTATGACAATATGGTTCACGATCATCTAATGCAGTTAGCATCAATATTTAATTCTTTTCACAATCTGAGTTCCAAACCCTACACTCAAGCTCAACCACATCTTCTAGAAATAGAGGGAATCCAAATGCGATTGTGATAGATAGTAGCTTAATCCTAAGAAGAAGGAGTTGGGTCTTCAACTCAGATTTTTAGAAGAATAAAACTTGGATGCTAACACATGAGATGATCGTAACCCGTAGTGTCACAAAAAGGTGGAAAATAGAAGATGAATGAGAAGAAGAAAGAAGAAGAAGAATGAAGAAGAAGAAAGAAGAAGAAAAAGGAAAAAGATGACGGAAGAAGAAGAATGAAGAAGAAAAAGAAAAATGGACATGATGAAAGAAGAAGTGGAAGAAGAATAAAGAAGAAGAAGACGATGATGAAGAAGTGCCCCAGCGCACTTTAAAAGTGCGCCCGCGTCCTTCAGAGGTGAGCCCCCGAACTTTTACTCTTTTTTTTGTTTTTTTTGTGGTAAATTCCTTCTTATTCTTCTTCTTTCTTTTTCGTTCTTCTTCTACTTCATCTTCTTCTTTCTTTTCCTTTCTTCTTCTTTCAACTACTTTCTTCATCTTCTTCATTCTTTTTCGTTGTTCTTCATGCTTCTTCTACAATATTTTTCTTCATTCTTCTTCTTCTATGTTCTTCTTTCTCATTCTCTTCTTCATTATTTTCTTCATTCTTCTTCATCATTCTTCATCTTTGTTCCTCATTCTTCTTCTACATTCTTCTTCATCATTCTTCTTCTTCTTCTTCTATGTTCTTCTTTCTTCTTTCTCATTCTTTTCTTCATTCTTCTTCATCTTGTTCTTATTCATTTGTCTTCTTCTTCTTCATTCGCCTTCTTCTACTTGTTCTTCCTCATTTTCTTCATTCTTCTTCGCCAATTGTCAATCTTCATTTTCTTCTTCTTTTTCTTCACCTTCATTCTTCTTCCTTCTTTTTCTTATTCGTTCTTCTTCTTCCTTTTCTTCACCTTCATTCTTCTTCTTTCTTTTTCTTCATCATTCTTCTTCCTCTTCTTTTTCTTCCTTTTCTTCTTCTTCATCTTTTTTCGTCAATATTTTACCTCTTTCTCTTCCTCTTTCTTCTTCATTCTTCTTCTTCCTTCTTCTTCATTCTTCTTATGTTTGTCCTCCACTTCTTCTCCTTCTTTTTCCTCTTTATACATCGTTCTTCTTCGTTCTCTTTTACATTCAAAGAGCACGAGCGCAATTTGCACCATTTTATGACAATATGGTTCACGATCATCTCATGCAGTTAGGCATCCAAATTTTATTCTTCTAATAATCTGTGTTGCAAACCCTACACTCAAGCTCAACAGCATCTTTTAGAAACAAAGGGAATCCAAATGCGGTTGAGCTTGAGAGTAGCATAATCTTAAGAAGTAGGAGTTGGGACTTCAACTCATTTTGTCGAAAAATTAAAATTTGGATGCTAACACATGAGATGATCGTAATCAATATTGTCACAAAATGGTGTAAACAGAAGAAGAATGAAGAAGAAGAAAAATCAGAAGAAGAAAGAAGAAGAAAAAGAAGAAAAGGACATGATGGAAGAAGAAGAGGAAGAAGAATAAAGAAGAAGAAGTGCGCCCGCGCCCTTCAGATGCACCTCTTTCTTTTTCTTTTCTTTTTTGGGTAATTTACTTCTTCTTCTTCCTATTTCTTTTTCGTTATTCTTCTTCTTCTTCTTCTCCTTTCTTTTTCATTCTTCATCTTTCAACTACTTTCTTAATATTCTTCTTTTTCTTCTTCATTCTTTATTCTTCATTCTTCTTTTTGTTCTTCATTCTTATTCTTAGTTCTTCTTCTTCATTCTTCTTCTTTTACGTTCTTTTTTTCATTGTTTTCTTCATTCTTCTTCTTCTTCATCTACTTCTTCATTCTTCATTCTTCTTCTTTGGTCTTCATTCTTCTTCATCTTCTTCTTCTTCATTCATCTTCTTCTACTCATTCTTCTTCTTTTTCTTTGTTTTTCTTCGCCCTTTTTCAATCTTCATCTTCTTCTTCTTTTTCTTCATCTTCATTCTTTTTCTATCTTTTTCTTTTTCATTCTTCAATATTCTTCTTTTTCTTCTTCATCATTCTTCTTCATCACTCTTCTTCATTATTTTCCATCTCTCTCTTCCTCTATCTTCTTCATTCTTCTTCTTTCTTCATCTTTATTTTTCTTTTTACCTCCTCTTCTTCTTCTTCTTCTTTTTCCTCTTTCTGCTTCATTCTTCTTCTTCTTCTTTTTCATTCAAAGAGCACGAGCACATGTTGCACCATTTTATGACAAAATGTTTCACAATCATCTCATGCAGTTACCATCAATATTTTATTCTTCTCACAATCTGAGTTCCAAACCCTATACTCAAGCTCAATCGCAACTTCTAGAAATAGAGGGAATCCAAATGCGATTGTGATAGAGAGTAGCTTAATCCTAAGAAGAAAGAGTTGGGTCTTCAACTCAGATTGTCAGAAGAATAAAACTTAGATGCTAACACATGAGATGATCGTAACCCGTAGTGTCACAAAAAGGTGGAAAACAGAAGAAGAATGAAGAAGAAAAAAAATAGGAAGATGAATGAGAAGAAGAAAGAAGAAGAAGAATGAAAAAGAAGAAAGAAGAAGAAAAAGGAAAAAGAAGACGGACGAAGAAGAATGAAGAAGAAAAGAAAAAAAGGACATGATGAAAGAAGAAGTAGAAGAAGAATAAAGAAGAAGAAGAAGATGATGAAGAAGTGCCCCAGCTGTCACACCCCAATTCCGCACTATTCAGAATGGTGTGATGAATCGCTAGCAAACCAATGGTTCAACCAAGATCTCGTACAGATGGTATCCGGCCGATCTAAACCTCATACATCCACATTCATAATCAGAGTAAATACACAATAGCGGAAGTTTCATAGTAAAATGAACTGAGAATCTACAGTGATATTAATATTTAAATAGCAAATTATTCTATATCAACTAAGACATAAATAAATATCAAATACATGTCCTTAATAAATCTAAATAAAGAAAAACTAAAAATCTAATCGAATACACATGAGTTGTACTTGCAAGAGGAGTCATGTGCATCCACTGCATCTTCAACTTTCATCGCCGCCACGTTCCCTTACACTGGAGCATTTATATAATCTTCGACGGTAATACCTGCATCATCAACTAAAAATATTTGGCGTCGAGGGGTGAGCACACATCATGGCTCAGTGAGCAAACAAAACAATGCAACAATACGTATGCATGCAGTCAATTCATATCTTTGGTCTGGTAAATAAGTTTGCAATGTGCTATAGAAAGGATAGGTGGCCACCGTACCTCTATACACGAGTGTGTGGAAACGCCCAATGAAAATGGCACCGTCGCCCCACATGAACCCAGAATAGCATAATATACACCCCATGAAAAACGGTCATGGCTATACCGATTGATACCACACCAACAAATAAACCCCTGCTGGCTAGGGTTGCAAATTGGGCTCGCAACTAACCAATCCTAATGCCAAATAGTGTATCCAAGGCCTCACACCAGCATCCCTCAGAACATCCATAGAGATAGAGCTAAGGCCCCCTGGTAGAGTCAGAGACTATAAGGACGGAGACCACCTCCCCTGATACTCTACGACATAATAATTCTGCTAAGGTAATGGCGATACGACGATGTCAGTGGACATGACTTGAGTAGAACCATGGCACAATATACCCCGATGAAAATGACATCGAAGTACCGGTTGATACCATCCCTACTTGCACCATATACACTGGCCAAATACAAACAGTCACATGCCTATTCCTATCATCATCATCATCATCATGTCATAAACAATAAAGTAAATATGCATGAACAAATAATAGAAATATTGGATGACATTTTGAATGCACATACAAGCATATACGCATAGAATCAATATGGTAGTGGACTCAAGAAATAAAAACAGTTTGTTATTAATCAATTAGTTTAGGTCTTGTTCCCTCACCTTAGCTTGTTAATAGATCATCTTTCAAGCTTTAGAATCACCTTTATATTGTTATTATATTGGTAGAAGACCTAAAAAAGTCGATAGAATTCAATTAGAATTAATTCTGAATTTAAAAACCATGCTGTTAACTGGGGGTCGGAGTAATGATCGACCCTGAGTGCGACCACCCCTATTCTAGACTTCCCGAACACTGGGGGTCGATGCTCAGGGTCTGGTAGGGTCGATTGGCCATCGACCCCCATGCGACCCCTTATGGGTTTTGGTCGATTTTCTTCCTTTTAGTCCATTTTTCGTGTTTGGGGTCCTATGGCTTGCTCCTACAGTCCATTCTACACACATTCTATGGTCTAAAACCATGAATCATTCACCTATATAGCTTTCATGAATTCCTCCATGGTTTTCCATGAAAACCTAACCATGGATTGATGGTTTGGGTTTCTCCGAGATCATACTCTCTTCATTATCTTACCTAAGGTCTGTAGAAACTCATGGAATTAGTATCCATACCTGAGAAGAATACTCCTTCTCTGCAACTCTTCTCCTTCTTGCTTTCTTCTCTTCCTTGCTTCTCTTCTTCTTCTCTTCCTTCTCTTTTCTTTCTCTCAATTCAATTAGGGTTGTAAAAGGAGTGAAAGAGGCTTAGGGACGTCCTATTTATAGAGTAGAAACTCCTAAAATAAGTCTTAGTGAGATTTGGAAAGAGTCCAACCGAAATTGGGAAACTTTCCTAATTTCTGTTTCTGGCGGCAACTAGGGGTCGATGAGGGGGTCGATGATCCCGTCGACCCCTGGTTCATAAAGGGTCTGACCCCCCTATAAAACTGGGGGTCTGACTTTCTGCCTTGGGGGGTCTGACCCTCCCTTGCTGGGTATGCGATCCTCCCTTAATTTAAGTGTTTTTGGGTCCATTTAATACCTGGGATCACGATCTCCTTCATGCCCTTGGTCCATTTTGCTCAACCATGATGGGTAGACCTGGTTCAAGGTGGTGAGACTGGGTTAGTTTGATACTACGGGTCTTACAACTCCCCCCTACTTATAAAAATTTCATCCTCGAAATTGTATGTACCTTCTGAATCAAATAAGTGAGGGTATTGCTTTCGCATAGCATTCTCTTCTTCCCATGTAATTTCTTCCATGTCTCTACTTCTCTAAGTGACCTTAACATAATAGATATCTCGGTTGCATAGTTGTTGAACCTTTCGGCTGGTGATTTCAGTTGGTGTTACTTCAAACGTCAAATCATCAGTCATATCTGGTAGATCTACTGTTAGAACGTGTGTTGGATCCTTGACATACTTCTTCAATAAGGAAATATGAAATACGTCATGCACACTTGACATAGATGGTGGTAGTGCTAACTGGTAAGCCACTTTCTCACGCTTAGCTAGAATCTCATATGACCCGACATATCTTGGACTTAGTTTCCCTTTCTGTCCGAACCGTTTCAATCCTCGCATAGGCGATACTCTCAAGAATACTTTATCACCCATGACGAACTCAAGATCTCTGCGTCGAGTATCTGCATATTGCTTCTGACGGTTCTGGGCTGTTCTCACTCTTTCCTTGATAATGTCGACCACGCGATAAGTTTCTTCAACAAATTTCGGCCCAACAATACTACGTTCTCCAACTTCATTCCAAAATAACGGGGTTCGACATTTTCTGCCATATAGTGCTTCGTAGGGTGACATCTGTATAGTAGCCTGATAGCTATTGTTATAAGCGAACTTGATCAGTGGTAACTTTTCATCCCATGATCCTTTGAAATCAATTACACATGCTCGTAGCATATCTTCTAGAATCTGGATTGTACGCTCTGACTGCCCATCTGTTTGTGGATGGAATGCAGTACTAAACTTCAAGGTTGTACCCATAGCCTTTTGCAATCCTTCCCAAAACTTGAAAGTAAATCGTGGATCTCTATCGGACACAATGCTCTCTAGTACACCGTGTAATCGAAAAATATTATCCACATACAGCTTTGCTAACCTTTTCAGTGTATACTAAGGTCGTATCGGTATAAAGCGAGCTGTCTTAGTCAGACGGTCTACAATCACCCAAACTGCGTCAACTACTCGAGGAGTCAGTGGTAATCCCATGACGAAGTCCATATTGATGCAGTCCCATTTCCATGCTGGTTTCGGTAATGGCTGTAACAGTCCTGTGGGTCTTTGTCGTTCAGCCTTTACTTTCTAACAATTTAGGCATTGAGTCACGAACTTAGCTACATCTGCTTTCATCCCTCTCCACCAATATAGTTTCTTTAGATCATGATACATTTTTGTACTTCCAGGATGAATCGAATAGATGGTGGTATGGGCTTCTTTCATCAGTTGGTGTCTAATGTCCACACATTCTGTTTCGGGTACACATATCCTTCTTTTGTACTTCAGTACCTTCTCTTCGTCCAAGGTGAACTCAGTGTTAGTCCTACCTTTTTCGATGTCTTCTTGCACCGTTCTCAGGTAAGGGTCTGATTTGATAGCTGTCTTCACTTCATCAATTATATCCGGTATAATCTTCAATGCAGCGAACATGTTTGAAAATCGATGAATAAACCCTTGGTTGGCTGATCCATCCGTTGTATCTATCACATACTATTCATTGCCGTGATTGAATACCATTCCGGTAGTACACATTGTTGCAGTTGTGCTAACCTTCCCCTGGGATTTTATCATTGCCTTTCTGCTCAACGCATCCGCTACTACATTAGCTTTCCTCGGATGATACTGGATATCACAATCATAGTCTTTCAGTAGTTCTATCCATCTTCTTTGTCTCATATTCAACTCCTTTTGATTAAATAAATAAGTAAGACTCTTATGGTCCGATTTAATCTGGAACTTCTCTCCGTATAGGTAATGTCTCCATATCTTGATAGCATGTACTACTGCTGCTAACTCAAAATCATGAGTGGGATAATTTTTATCATGTGTCTTCAACTGTCTCGAGGCATAAGCAATTACTTATTCCCCTTGCATAAGCACACATCCTAATCCCAATCCTGACGCATCAGTGTACAAGGAAAATGGCTGTCTGGGAACGGGAATAGTCAAAATCGGAGCGGATATCAATCTGGTCTTCAATGTCTGGAAGCTCTTCTCACATTTATCCGTCCACACAAACTTTTCACCTTTCTTAGTCAAACTGGTGAGAGGTACGGAAATCCAGGAATAGTCTTCCATAAATCTCCGATAATAACCAGCGAGACCCAGAAAGCTTCTAATTTCTGCAATGCTCTTTGGTGCTTCCCACTTTACAATAGCCTCGATCTTGCTAGGATCCACTTTGATTCCTTCAGCGGATACTACATGGCCTAGGAAGGCGACTTCACTTAGCCAAAATTCACATTTGGTAAATTTCGCATATAGCTTCTCTTTCCTTAAACGCTGTAGGGCGGCGTTTAGGTTCTTAATATGGGTTTCCTTGTCCTTGGAATATACCAATATATCATCAATAAATACAATAACCGACGTATCCAACATATCGTGGAAACCCGGTTCATAAGTTCCATGAATGTTGCTGGTGCGTTCGTTAGTCGAAAAGACATGACCAAGAATTCATAATGTCCATATCTGGTCCTGAAAGCTGTCTTAAGAATATCACCATCTTTAATGTTCAACTGATGGTAGCTTGACCGAAGATCAATCTTAGAAAATACTTTCGCTCCTTGCAACTGATCGAACAAGTCATCGATTCGAGGTAGTGGATATCGATTCTTGATTGTCAGTTTATTCAACTCCCGATAGTCGATACATAATCGAACGCTACCGTCCTTCTTCTTTACGAACAATACTGGCGCTACCCATGGTGATATACTGGGTCGAATATAACCCTTGTCCAGTAGTTCTTGTAGTTTTACTTTTAATTCCTTTAATTCCGTAGGAGCCATTCGGTAGGGTGCTTTTGATACTGGTGCGGCTCCAGGTATAAGAACTATCACAAACTCTGTGGCTCGATCGGGTGGTAATCCTGGTAGTTTCTCAGGAAATACGTCGGGGTAGTCCCGCACGACATCAATATCTTCCATCTGTGGTGCTTCCTTGGTGAGGTCGACCACTAATACTAGATACCCGACTGTCCCCTTCTCAAGGCACTTCTTAGCCTTTAGTGCTGAGAGTATGAGCTTGTGTTTACGGGGAAGTTTGATTCCCGCAAAACTGAATTCTGCTCCTTCTTTGTCTCTAAATGTTAGCTTCTTTTTGGCGCATAGTAGATTCGTGGAATGCCGAGCTAACCAGTCCATTCCCAAGATGACGTCAAAGTTTGCCATCCCAAGTTGGATCAAGGTTGCATCTAAGGTTTTCTCGCCAATGAGAACTGGACATGGCCCATAACCTTTCTCTAACTCCACTTTTAGCCCCATCGGTGACCGTACAAGTAGTGTGTAGTTCATTGTTTTGATGGGTAGGTTCAGCTTCTTTCCAAATGACACAGATATAAAAGAATGAGAAGCTCCCGAATCGAAGAGTACTCTGGCAAGTATGCCATTTATAGGTACGATACCTGTGATTTATTTTACTTAGTCTACATGCTCATACAATGTAATACAACTTTAAAGGTTTCAGTCATACCTGTGACCACATCGGGTGATGCGGCAGCATCCTCGGATGTAACAGCATATACTCATCCCTGATGTAAGTACTTCTTGGGCTTAGGACACTCCCTTTCCATATGTCCCATTTGGCTGCAGTTATAACATCTCGGACCTTTAGAATTTGGCTTTGGTTGATGTTGAGTTACTGAGGTAGTCTTGGATGCAGCAGTAAAGCCTTGAGCACGGAAGGGTTTGAATGTCTTATTATTCCCTCCGTTATAAGTATTTCCAGCTGGACTTTTTATACCTCTGTTCTGTGTATAATAACTCTCCTTCTGGCTCGATTCTATAACTCGAGCAATTTGCACAGCTTCGTTGTATATTTTTCTTCTCCAAACCCAGAACATGCTCTCTGATTCTTCTTCTAAGTCCCGTGACAAATCTACGGGTCTTAGTGTCTTCTTCTTGCATACTGAGTGGTGCAATGAAAAACAGCTCATCATAACGTTGTTAATATGCATCCACGGACATCTAGCCCTGATATAAACTCAGGAATTCCTTCTCCATAGAATCTCTGAAGCTTCGGGGAAAATACTTCTCAAAGAAAGCTTCTTTATAAATGGCCCAAGTCAATAGAGCGTGCTTGGTCAATAGATAGGCCCTGGTAGATTTCCACCAATGATGTGCATCGCCTTTTAGCATGAAGGTGGCACATAATACATTTTCTTCTTCTGTAATAGTCATCATAAGAAAATTTTTCTCCATCTCATAAAGGATCAGACGGTCTACCGTTAAACTCCTTTGGCTTCATCTTCGAGAATCTCTCAATCAGTTGAGAGTGATCCATCTGATTTTGGGGGTATGCCCCAAACATAGGTTGTAGATACTGATAATTAACCTGAGCTACTTCTGGACCTGGTACTGGAATCTGTTCAGCTGGTGGCTGAGGTGTTTGGGGTGCTGGGTGGTTACCCACCGGTGCTACACTGGCTTGTCCAGTCGGCATGGGTGTAGCATGTGCTGCCTGGAACATAATCCCCATTGCTGCCTACATTTGAGCCTGTGCGTATTGCATTTGTTGCAGTTGTTGCGATAAGTTCATAACCACAGTTGCTAACTCCGGTGGTGGAGGTGGCAAGTTTGTAGGATTTGCCTGACCCGGATTTACTGGTGGTGCAACCTGCGGATTTCCCTGTGCATATATATTTTCTTGACTGGTTTCCTCCACAGGTGGTGGTGGTGGAACTGCATTTCGGCTTTGCCTGGTTACTCTACGTCTAGCCATATCTTCCTCTGATAATGGTGATGCCTGAAAATCATTAAAATACGTGAGACAATCATTTATACTTTATGTAGGCACACTAACCGATGTTATTTTTAAATTTTCAGGTCATTCTGTAAAAAAAAATACTGTCTTTTCTATGCAGGGTCGATGGTGGGGGTCGATGGTATGTCCGACCCTCAGTATCCGACCTTGGGAATCATTTGTTCTTCCCGAGAGCCCAGGGTCGATGGGTGTCCGACCCCCAGGTGCGACCCCTGGTTTACTGTCAAGTTCCCGAGAGCTGGGGGTCGATGGATGTCCGACCCCCAGGTGCGACCCCTGGTTTTCTGTCAGATTCCCAAGAGCTGGGGGTCGATACGGGGGTCGATATGGGGGTCGATGGTCCTGGTCGAATTGTTCGACCCCCAGACCAAAAATCAGATTTTTAAGGTCCGATTCTGGTTTCATTTCCCATTATTCCTTCCCTGTTTCGACTCGTCTCCCACCTCTGAGTTGCTACAGTGCCACTCCGCTATATTGGTCATTTTGGTTCCGTGTTTCGACGTCCACATCATTCCTACAGGTATGTTTTCTCATTTTTACCTGTTTTTAGGTTTCCGTTTATAGGTTTTCGCCTGTTTAACTTGTATTTTTCAAATTAAACTTTTTCCAACTGTAAAAATTCGATTTTTATTGGGGGCTTTTGTTATTGGTGTCCCGAGGAACGAAAGCCCTCAAAATTTTTTGAGTTTCATCGGTTGGTTATCAAGAAACTTAGATTTTGCTCTTTTTGCCCTAATTTGTCGAAATTTTTGATTTCTGGAAATTTCTTCAAATTGGATTCCATTAGTTAGGATTTCCTACTGTGTGAGTGTTGTAGGATGGTTTAGAACCTACGTAAGTCCTCCTTCCCACATGTATGGGTGACAAGTGAGGCTTTTGGCCAACTTACGTCGTTATAATGTCAAAATTTTGACTTTTTCTGTCCTACTAACATACTATCTGTTTTCTTTCTTATTTGAAGATATCATGGTCCGTACCAAAGTACCTAGAGATCGTGATCCTCTTCGTTTCTGCTCTAACGAAACCGAGGCACAGTATGCCCACTACGCTCGCAAGAAAGTGGAGGGTGGTCGTATGGTGAACTTGGCTGAGTTGGCCCTGTTCAATGTGGAGAGAGCATTTGGTGATATGGGTTGGCTCCCAGTCATCACTTACGACGCATGCACCCATCCGGATTTGGTACGCCAATTTTATTGTAACCTTCGGGTGGTGGGTGATTACAATGATGTTGAAAGGGGTCACGAGTTGCGCATCACGAGTTACGTCAAAGGGGTGAACATCTCGTTTGACTATCGTCAACTGGCCGACCTACTGGGCATCTCCTATGATGGCCCCATGGTTTTTTGTGCTCCTGGAGAGCCCCAGTTCTTCTTTTTACAGATGAGGGCCGAGATCGATAATCAGCTCCTACATCCAGATCGCTGGCAGATGAGGGCATGTTCTATGCGTCCAGCTCCACGGGCATTTCACAAGATTATTCAGCATAACCTGATCCCACAGAGTGGCCATTACGAAAGGGTTTCCCAGCTAACCCAGTATCTTCTGTACAACATTTGCACTAGACAGCCCGTCTGCCTTCCGTACATCATTATGCGTACTATGATCACTGCTACGTTACCCAGTCACACTGGTAACCTTCCGTACGGACGTATGATCACTACGCTACTTACCCACCTGGGGGTTGATTTAGTGGATGAGAAGATTCAGGAGAAGTCCTTCTCGTCGCCTCTAGATTGGGAGGCTATTTGCAAGATAGGCATACGGGATGCCCAGGTCAGTGATGAGGAAAGAAACGCGATGGAGCACCCTCACACTCGCGTAGAGATAGCTGACGCTGAGGCAGCTGTCGCCGCCACTGGAGTTCATACGGAGCCTGCTGATGATGATGACCGTATGTACATGGATGTAGACTCTATACCACCTCCTTCCCCTACACATGCGGCTGGAGCTAGCACTTCATATGCGGCTGGTCCTTCCCACGTGGTTGGTCCTTCACACCCACCTCCTGATATGATGGAGATGTTGCATGAGATCAGAGAGGCTCAGCGCAGATCTGATCTGAGGATGGGGGAGTTACTAGACGCTCAGCGTGTGAGAGTGGATGAGCTCATAGAGGTTCAGCGTGCGACTGATCAGCGGGTAGCCGATCTTACCGCTAGTCTTCGGACGACCCAGACTCAGATAGCCTGGTTGACTAGAGTCTACGCGGAGGATTATGACCGAGATCGTGAGGCACCGCCTGTAAGACCCACACACCACGAACCCGGCCTAACCTTACATTTTGTGTCGGGACCCGTTTACATATCATGGTCGAGCCAAGTGGACCAAGTGTGTGAAGAAACCCAAGACCCAATATGAAAATTTACCCAAAAATAGTCAAAATGAGGGTAGGGTCGCAGGTTTTAACAGGCAGGTCTGACCCTCCCATCGACCCTCACCATCGACCCTCGACATTCGGGAAAAACAGCACGAACCGAAAATTGACAAACCTTCCTAATTTCGATTGGAACCTTTCCTAAACTCAATGGGACTTATTTTGGGAGGTTTTGCCCTATAAATAGGACATCCCTAAGCCTCTTTCACTCCCTTTACAACCCTAATTGGATTGAGAGAAAGAGAAGAGAAGGAAGAGAAGAAGAGAAGGAAAACATGAAGAAAAGGCTAAGGAAAAAGAGGAAATTCAGAGGAACTCTGAATCTCAGCAAAACTAAGGTATGGATACATTCCCCATGAATTATTTAAGACTTTAGAATGGTTTATGAAGATGATATGATCTAGAAGAAGCCCAAATCATCCATCCATGGTTAGGTTTTCGTGGAAAACCATGGAGGAGATCATTAAAACCATGTAGGTGAATAAAGTATAGTTCTAAACCATAGGACATGTATAGAATGGATTGTGGAAGTAAGCCATAGGACCCAAACAAGGAAGAATGGACAAAATCTGATCTTTTCGACTCAAACCATGGAGGGTCGCACCTAGGGTCGATGGCAGATCCGACCCTAGCATCGACCCTCAGTGTTCGGGAAGTTCAGAATGGAGGGAGGGTCGATAGACCCATCGACCCTAGCACCGACCCTACCTCCGACCCTCGGTTAACAGAATGGTTTTTAAATTCTGAATAAATTCTAGTTAAATTTTGTCAGCTTTTTTAGGTCTTCTAGCAATATAATAACATTAAAAAGGTGATTCTAAAGCTTGGAAGAGGATCTATTAACAAGCTAAGGTGAGGGAACAAGACCCAAACTAACTGGTTAATAATAAATTGTTTTATTTCTTGAGTCCAATGCCATATTGATTCTATGCGTGTATGCTTGTATGTGCATTTAACATGTCATCCAATATTATTATTATTTGTTCATGCATATTTACTTTATTGGTTATAACATGATGATGATGATGATGATAGGAATAGGCATGTGAATGTTTGTGTTTGGCTAGTGTATATGGTGCGGGTAAGGATGGTATCAACCGGTACAGCCATGACCGTTCTTCATGGGGTGTATATTGTGCCATGGTCTATTCAAGTCATGTCCACTAAGCAAGTGTTAGTGTGCTTGATGCGAGGGGAGTATCAGGGGGAGGACGTGGCATTGTGGTTCAGCCTGGTCACCAGACTCTAGCTCTATCTCAACTCAAGTCTTGTCCACTAACATCGTCGTATCGCCATTACCTTAGCGGAACTAATATGTCGTAGGGTATCAGGGGGGGGACGTGACATTGTGGTTCAGCCTGGTCACCAGACCCTAGCTCTATCTCTATGGATGTATTGAGGGATGCTGGGGTGAGGCCTTGGATACATTGTTTGACATTAGGGTTGGTTAGTTGCGAGCCCAGTTTGCAAGCCCTCGCCAACAGGGGCTTACATGTTGGTATGGGCAACCGATACAGCCATGCCGTTTTCATGGGGTGTATATTTTCCATGGTGGGTGCATGTGGGGCGACAGTGCCGTTTTCATTGGGCGTTTCCACACACTCGTGTATAGAGGTACGGCGGCCACCTATCCTTTCTATAGCACATTGCAAACTTTAAACTAGACCAAAGATATGAATTGATTGCATGCATATGTATTGTTGCATTGTTTTCTTTTCTCACTGAGCTCAAGTTGGAGAGCTGACCCTCGCGCGCGCAATTCTTTTTAGTTTCTGATGTTGCAGGTACTATGATTGAAGATTATGTCAACACGCCAACATATGAACATATGGTGGCTATGATGAGCAAGGTCTGGAGGAAGAACATGGTTTGTTAAGCGAGCATTTCAATGGTGGATACGTTTAGTGTTTAGTTTTCGTATTTGGATATTGTAATATGTATTAAATTATGTTTTGGTTACATGGAAATAAATGGAATATTAATTATTTATCATGATTAGACCTCAGTTCATTATCTGTAAGACTTTCGCTATTTATTTTATTACCTCTGATTAATGTGGAATGTGTTTTGGTTTATCATATGTGGGATAGCCTATTTTGAGATCCTGGTTGAACCGTTGGTTTATTGACGGTTCATCACATCATTCTGGTTAGTCCAGAATTGGGGTGTGACAACTTGGTATCAGAGCTCTCGTAGGCCTTACCCATTAAACCTAAATACTTCCACTGGAGTCCATGAACTGAGTTAGGATAAATTAAAAGCTTTAATACAAACAAACCATAAGCACCTGTGTTGGTTGAGACAGAACTTAAACAAGACAATAATGTACATATTAAAAAGGTGGAACCATATATATACATTCACACAGAAAGAGTAGACCAAAAATTATCCTAATAAACAAACAATTTAGGGTATTATCTATAAGTTGGATAGTTATCCAAGTATACCTGGATATAGTACAGTAGCAAGAAGGGAGCTTCTGTAACGCAGAAAACTGGAATACCGAGTTGGTACTCACAAGATGTGAAACTCGATGTAAGACAGAGGAAGAAGGAAAATGGCTAGTAATGCCAAAACCCCTGTAGAGATAAAGGAAAAGTTCTCGGGCTAAATCCAAACAGAGATAAGAGGATAATGGCCATGTAAGTGGATATGTTTATATAGGATGCGTGCATTATTGACTTACTCTTATGATTATAGAGGATGCACATACATGATTTTAATTCTCATACCTTGACAGGATACCTTCTTGATTAAACCTGTCAACTGGAGTTACAAATATTGTTTCTTTAGTATTAGTCCTAATTGTACCAATCTACACCATTCTCATGATCGACAACATGAACAGAGATACGAACTGAATGAACAGTTAAATGTTTAATCATGTTGAGCGTACATCTTTTCGATTTACACCTGATTTATTGATGTACGAAATCTTTCTCCAGATTTATACCTGATTTACTGATGTATGAAAGCTTCTCCAGATTTACTCTTGTACTTCCTCGACCAATGGCATTATATACTCGATAGAACCTATAACCATGAGGTTAAGAACTATAAAACCTCTATGCATTTGGACCACCGTGCAACTTAACGATCTTTTGATGCCGGTTGGATTACCACAGATTTACTCCTGATTCTTTAAACCTAGGTTCACTAGAGTCGAGACCCATATACAAGAGATTGGCTCTCGAAAAGCAAGTGTTTTTCATTATGCTAAATCGACAGAAGGAAGTGAATCACTTTTGGATGAACATTTTGATTCATACACTCCCTGACCATTGTTGATAAAGATGTGTAGTGATAATGGAATTATTGGAAGAAAGATGATTGGATTCAGATTAAATGCTATAGGCAATGAAACTCATATGAAGTAATGGAGAATCTATTTTGGGATTTCTAAACGGGTGGATATGAATCATGTCTATAAAAGAGTGCATGCGACAAAAGTGAGAACTATCAAGGGTAGCCAGTAAAGAAATAGATAGCATTCTAGTAGAGTTAAAGATGGCTATATTAGTATGAAATTTTGACAAGGTAGAAGATTCCTAAAGGCAAATCTAAGAGTGGATACAAGGATAAATGAAATACAAGCTAATGAGTGCAATATGAGATTTTGATGATAGTCTTTGAAAATCATAAGAGATGAAGGAACTAGACAAGCTCTTTAGACCTTATACCAGATTTTACTAGTTCAAGCCCTTTGGACTAGATGTTGTATGGGATGAGTGTTACGAACAATGTCCAAATCTTATGGATGGACAGAATTTGGATGCAACCTGAGTCGACTTGAGATGGTAGACTCTGACGTCATCTTGGAAATAGACTGGTTGTCTCAACACTCTACAAGTGAATATGTGCATAGAAGAGGTTATCATTCAAGAATAAAAACGGCATATAATTTAGTATTATTGGAAGTATGTCGCCTAAGAAAAGAAAGCTGATCCTCTTTATGCTAAAGGCAAAGAGATGCTTTGAAGAGAAAGAAGTGGGATATATGGTATCTGTGGTATACGTTACCAAAGAAGCACCACAGATGACAGATATTGATGTGATGCATAAATTCCCTGATGTGTTTCCAGGAGACTTACCGGGTTATCACATGATCGTGCGACCGAGTTCGTCATCGACTTGTTACCAAGGACGATACTCGTGTCAAAGGCACCTGTAGAATAGCTACTATGGAGTTAAAGGGATTGAGACGCAACTACAACAGTTATTAGACAAGGGTTCTAATCGACTAAGTATTGCATCACGAGAAGCGCCAATGCAATTCGTGAAGAAGAAGGATGGTAGTGTTGTCTGCGTATAAACTATCAAGAATTTAACAAGCTCACGAACAAGAATCGATATCTACTACCTCAGATCGATGACTTGTTTAAATAGTTGCAAGGAGCAAAGGTATTTTCTAAGATTGATCTTCGATCAAGATATCATCAACGGAAGGATTTTGGACAGAAATATCTTGAAGATAGCTTTAGAATCGAGATTGGACATTATGAGTTCTCGATTATAACGTTTGGATTAACCAATGCCCTTACGTCTTTTATGGAACTGATGAACTGGGTGTTTCATGACGTGTTGGACACGTCGGTCATAGTTTTCATAGATTGTATTTTGGTTTATTCCAAGAATGAAGCAACTCATACAACGAATTTTAGAACAGCTTCACAACAGCTGAGGAGTGAAAAGCTTATTGCCAATTCCAAGGAATATGAGACCCGATTAAACAAAGTGATCTTCTTAGATCATGTAGCATCATAAAAAGGGATTAAAGTGGACCCTATTATGATAGAAGCAATTGTATGGTGAGAAACACCTGAAGAATATTGCAGAGATCAGACGTTTCTTGGGTTTAGCTGGTTTTGGAGGACCACTCTAAGATCGCAATACCTCTTACCAAGCTAACCAGGAACGGAGATGAGTTTAATTGACTGACAAGGGTGAAGAATATTTCCAGATTCTAATAAGATTGATATCAGCTCCCATCTTGATCGTTCTGGCACCAGGGAAATCTTTTACCCTATGCATCGAAGCTTTCGGATTGGATCTAGGATGCGGGTTGATGTAAGGTAAATAAGCGATTTCACATGCTTCAAGAAAAATTGGAGGGGCATGAAAAGAATCACCCTACTCGTGATTGGGAATTTTCGGTGAGGAATTGTGTAATCAAGACTTGGAGACATTACCTATACAGAGAAGAATTTTAGATTAAATCGGTTACAAGAGTTTATTTATCTCTTCACCAGAAAGAGTTGAACATGAGGATAAGGAGATGGTTAGGAATACTTGAAGGATTAAGACTGTGATATTCAATGTCACCCGAGCAAGACTAATGTTGTAGCTAAGGCCTTAAGCAAAAGGGAATTATGAGGTCCGAAGAAGGGCCCAGTATAAATGTTGCCTTATGTTCCGCACCAACAGATTCAGATTTGGAAGAAGAGTAACATATAATAGAAACTCATGATGATCCAATTAAGCAAGAATTTATGGATGAATTTATGGAGCAATAGTTCGATGGTTGCGCTTGTGGCATTAAAGATCATCTCTGAATTAATGGATGAAGTAAAAGTAGTAATTTTGTTATATCTGTATATAAGAACGGTACAAGAAGACTTAGAGAAAGGAAAACCCAACCCTGAGTTAATTTGGATGCGGAGACGGTACTCAGATACAGAGGTAGATTCTGAATGCCTGAAGATAAAGATTCGGATGTCAGGAAGAGGATAATGATAGTAGTCCATTGTACCCAGTATTCAGTACAACCTGGAGTACCAATATGTATCATGACCTGAAGAGATAACAAATGTGGCTTAGTGCGTGTTCCAGTGTCTGAATTATCAGCAAGTAAAAGCTATAAGACAAAGACCAACATGGCTTACTACAATAACTATCGGAGCCAGTCTGAGAGTGAAACTGCATTACAATGAACTATGTCACCGGTATACCACTGATCGGTTGACGCAGTTTGGGTGATTGTTGATCGTCTTATTAAAATAGCTCATTCCATTGCTATACGACCTCGGTATGCTTTGGAGCGGCTAAATAAGCTATATGTGGATAATATTTCCAGATTGAATGGAATGCATGAGAGGTTAGTGTCGGTCAGAGGCTTATTCCTTATCTCGGAGTTTTGGAAGGATCTACAAAAATAATGGGGACAAAGTTGAAGTTTAGTACCGCACTTTACCTCAAACCGACGGACAGTCAGAGCGGACTATACAGATCCTAAGAGATATGCTCCGAGCTTGTAAAATTGATTTCAAGGAGCTTGAGTTGAGAAGTTACCGTGAATTGAAGTTGCTATTAAGCTACCATGTAAATGTTACCCATATAGCATGGTACGGTAGAAATGTCAAACCCCTCTGGTTTGGAGTAAAGTCGGTAAATGAAGAATTTTGAGACCTAAGGCTAATGAAGAAAACTATCGAGTGGCAGACAAGATCAAATGAAAGGGGCAGGATAGCTCAAGTTGTCAGAGAGTCACCAAGACCTCGAGTTCGCCATAAGTGACAAAGTTTTCTTGAAGATATCATTTATGTGTTGTTTGAAACGATTAGACAAGAAGGGAAAGTCATAATTTATATATGTGTTGGATCTTATAAACTTTGGGGAGACGTAGAAAAGTCGCAAATCAATTAGCATTACCGCTGTCCATGTCTAGTGTGCATGATGTATTTCGTGTGTCACTATTGAAGAAGTACATTAAAGATCCATATTAAAGGTATTGACCACGGAATCACTCGATTAGATAGAATGTTTAACTATTGAAGTGGTACCAGCCTACTTCACTAGTGGGAAGGTACAATGTTTCCAAAGTCGGGATAATTATTATATGAACGTAACCTGGCAAAGACAAGACGTGGAGAAGAGTGCATAGGAAGAAGAAGATGCAATGCGAAAATAGAATTCCCACCTATTGACTCCGAAGTAAATTCAAAATTTTGAGGACAAAATTTATTTTAAGGATGGGGGAGTTGTAAGATTCGTTCAAATTTTGAGGACAAAATTCATTTAAGGATGGGGGAGTCGTAAGATCCGTACTTTCAAATTTCGAGGACGAAATTTCTTTTAAGGGTGGTGGAGTTGTAAGACCCGCACGCCACGAACCCGGCCTAACCTTACATTTTGTGTCGGGACCCGTCTACATATCATGGTCGAGCCAAGTGGACCAAGTGTGTGAAGAAACCCAAGACCCAATATGAAAATTTACCCAAAAATAGTCAAAATGAGGGTAGGGTCGCAGGTTTTAACAGGCAGGTCCGACACACCCATCGACCCTCACCATCGACCCTCAACCATGGGTCGCAGGGTCTATGAGTTGTCCGACCCTCCCATCGACCCTCACCATCGACCCTCGACATTCTGGAAAAACAGCACGAACCGAAAATTGAGAAACCTTCCTAATTTCGATTGGAACCTTTCCTAAACTCAATGGTACTTATTTTGGGAGGTTTTGCCCTATAAATAAGACATCCCTAAGCCTCTTTCACTCCCTTTACAACCCTAATTGGATTGAGAGAAAGAGAAGAGAAGGAAGAGAAAGAGAAGGAAAACTTGAAGAAAAGGCTAAGGAAGAAGAGGAAATTCAGAGGAACTCTGAATCTCAGCAAAACTAAGGTATGGATACATTCCCCATGAATTATTTAAGACTTTATAATGGTTTATGAAGATGATATGATTTAGAAGAAGCCCAAATCATCCATCCATGGTTAGGTTTTCGTGGAAAACCATGGAGGAGATCATTAAAACCATGTAGGTGAATAAAGTATAGTTCTAAACCATAGAACATGTATAGAATGGATTGTGGAAGTAAGCCATAAGACCCAAACAAGGAAGAATGGACAAAATCTGATCTTTTCAACTCAAACCATGGAGGGTCGCACCTAGGGTCGATGGCAGATCCGACCCTAGCATCGACCCTCAGTGTTCGGGAAGTTCAGAATGGAGGGAGGGTCGATAGACCCATCGACCCTAGCACCAACCCTACCTCCGACCCTCGGTTAACAGAATGGTTTTTAAATTCTGAATAAATTCTAGTTAAATTTTGTCGGCTTTGTTAGGTCTTCTAGCAATATAATAACATTAAAAAGGTGATTCTAAAGCTTGGAAGAGGATCTATTAACAAGCTAAGGTGAGGGAACAAGACCCAAACTAACTGGTTAATAATAAACTATTTTATTTCTTGAGTCCAATGCCATATTGATTCTATGCGTGTATGCTTGTATGTGCATTTAACATGTCATCCATTATTTTTATTATTTGTTCATGCATATTTACTTTATTGGTTATAACATGATGATGATGATGATGATAGGAATAGGCATGTGAATGTTTGTGTTTGGCTAGTGTATATGGTGCGGGTAGGGATGGTATCAACCGGTACAGCCATGACCGTTCTTCATGGGGTGTATATTGTGCCATGGTCTATTCAAGTCATGTCCACTAAGCAAGTTTTAGTGTGCTTGATGCAAGGGGAGCATCAGGGGGAGGACGTGGCATTTTGGTTCAGCCTAGTCACCAGACTCTAGCTCTATCTCAACTCAAGTCTTGTCCACTAACATCGTCGTATCGCCATTACCTTAGCGGAACTAATATGTCGTAGGGTATCAGGGGGGGGGACGTGACATTGTGGTTCAGCCTGGTCACCAGACCCTAGCTCTATCTCTATGGATGTATTGAGGGATGCTGGGGTGAGGCCTTGGATACATTGTTTGACATTAGGGTTGGTTAGTTGCGAGCCCAGTTTGCAAGCCCTCGCCAACAGGGTCTTACGTGTTGGTATGGGCAATCGGTAGAGCCATGCCGTTTTCATGGGGTGTATATTGTCCATGGTGGGTGCATGTGGGGCGACAGTGCCGTTTTCATTGGGCGTTTCCACACACTCGTGTATAGAGGTACGGCGGCCACCTATCCTTTCTATAGCACATTGCAAACTTTAAACCAGACCAAAGATATGAATTGATTGCATGCATATGTATTGTTGCATTGTTTTGTTTTCTCACTGTGCTCAAGTTGGAGAGCTGACCCTCACGCGCGAAATTCTTTTTAGTTTCTGATGTTGCTGGTACTATGATTGAAAATTATGTCGACATGCCAACATATGAACATATGGTGGCTATGATGAGCTAGGTGTGGAGGACGAACATGATTTGTTAAGCGAGCGTTTCAATGGTGGATACGTTTAGTGTTTAGTTTTCGTATTTGGATATTGTAATATGTATTAAATTATGTTTTGGTTACATGGAAATAAATGGAATATTAATTATTTATCATGATTAGACCTCAGTTCATTATCTGTAAGACTTTCGCTATTTATTTTATTAACTCTGATTAATGTGGAATGTGTTTTGGTTTATCATATGTGGGATAGCCTATTTTGAGATCCTGGTTGAACCGTTGGTTTATTGACGGTTCATCACATCATTCTGGTTAGTCCAGAATTGGGGTGTGACACCGCCTCCTCCTTCACCTCCAGCTTCATGATTGTACTTATTTTCTTTCTTTGTACCATAGAGTAACTGTCTGGGTTATGGACTGTACTCTGCTTTTAGCTATTTGTATATGTTTGTTTCTCTCTCATTGTATTTAAAATTGTTCTTCCATTAATAGATGCATTATTGTCTTTTCAAATCTTGTCTCAAACATCACTTGTGCTTATAGTGTGTTAATATTTCAGTTTTTACTTTTATCCTATCTCAGTTCACAATTCGACGTGAATGTATGCTAGTTTAGCGGACACGGTCTGAGATGCTCTGATACCAAGTTGTCACACCCCAATTCCGCACTATTCCGAATGGTGTGATGAACCGCTAGCAAACCAACGGTTCAACCAGGATCTCGTACAGATGGTATCCGACTGATCTAAACCTCATACATCCACATTCATAATCAGAGTAAATACACAATAGCGGAAGTCTCATAGTAAAATGAACTGAGAATCTACTGTGATATTAGTATTTAAATAGAAAATTATTCTGTATCAACTGAGACATAAATAAATATCAAATACATGTCCTTAATAAATCAAAATAAAGAAAAACTAAAAATATAATCGAATACACATGAGTTGCACTCGCAAGAGGAATCATGTGCATCCACTGCATCTTCAACTTCCATCGTCGCCACGTTACCGTACACTGGAGCATTTAAATAATCTTCGGCGGAAATACCTGCATCATCAACTAAAAATATTCTACGTCGAGGGGTGAACACACATCATTGGTCAGTGAGCAAACAAAACAATGCAACAATACATATGCATGCAGTCAATTCATATCTTTGGTCTGGTAAATAAGTTTGCAATGTGCTATAGAAAGGATAGGTGGCCGCCGCACCTCTATACACGAGTGTGTGGAAACGCCCAATGAAAATGGCACCGTCGCCCCACATGCACCCAGAATGGCACAATATACACCCCATGAAAAATGGTCATGGCTGTACCGGTTGATACCATACCAACAAAAAACCCCTACTGGCTAGGGTTGCAAACTGGGCTCGCAACTAACCAATCCTAATGCCAAACAGTGTATCCAAGGCCTCACCCCAGCATCCCTCAGAACATCCATAGAGATAGAGCTAAGGCCCCCCGGTAGAGTCAGAGACTACAAGGACCGAGACCACCTCCCCTGATACTCTACGACATAATAGTTCTGCTAAGGTAATGGCGATACGATGACGTCAGTGGACATGACTTGAGAAGAACCATGGCACAATATACCCCGATAAAATTGGCATCGAAGTACCGATTGATACCATCCCTACCCGCACCATATACACTGGCCAAACACAAACATTCACATGCCTATTCCTATCATCATCATCATCATCATCATCATCATGTCATAAACAATAAAGTAAATATGCATGAACAAATAATAGAAATATTGGATGACATATTGAATGCACATACAAGCATACACACATAGAATCAATATGGCAGTGGACTCAATAAAAATAGTTTGTTATTAATCAATTAGTTTAGGTCTTGTTCCCTCACCTTAGCTTGTTAATAGATCCTCTTTCAAGCTTTAGAATCACCTTTATATTGTTATTATATTGGTAGAAGACCTAAAAAAGTCGATAGAATTCAATTAGAATTAATTCCGAATTTAAAAACCATACTGTTAACTGGGGGTCGGAGGTAGGGTCGGAGTAATGATCGACCCTGGGTGCGACCACCCCTATTCTGGACTTCCCGAACACTGGGGGTCGATGCTCAGGGTCTGGTAGGGTCAATTGGCCATCGACCCCCTATGCGACCCCCTGTGGGTTTTGGTCGATTTTCTTCCTTTCAGTCCATTCTTCGTGTTTGGGGTCCTATGGCTTGCTCCTACAGTCCATTCTACACACATTCTATGGTCTAAAACCATGAATCATTCACCTATATAGCTTTCATGAATTCCTCCATGGTTTTCCATTAAAACCTAACCATGGGTTGATGGTTTGGGTTTCTCCGAGATCATACTCTCTTCATTATTTAACCTAAGGTCTGTAGAAACTCATGGAATTAGTATCCATACCTGAGAAGAATACCCTTCTCTAAAACTCTTCTCCTTCTTGCTTTCTTCTCTTCCTTGCTTCTCTTCTTCTTCTCTTCCTTCTCTTCTCTTTCTCTCAATTTAATTAGGGTTGTAAAAGGAGTGAAAGAGGCTTAGAGACGTCCTATTTATAGTGTAGAATCTTTTAAAATAAGTCCCATTGAGATTTGAAAAGAGTCCTACCGAAATTAGGAAAGAAATTAGGAAACTTTTCTAATTTCTGTTTCTGGCAGCAACTGGGGTCGATGAGGGGGTCGATGATCCTGTCTACCCCTGGTTCCTTAAGTGTCCGACCCCCCTGTAAATTGGGGGGTCTGACTTTCTGTCTTGGGGGGTCCGACCCTCCCTTGCTGGGTATGCGACCCTCCCCTTAATTTAAGTGTTTTTGGGTCCGTTTAATACCTGGGATCACAATCTCCTTCATGCCCTTGGTCCATTTTGCTCAACCATGATGGGTAGACCTGGTTGAAGGTGGTAAGACCGGGTTAGTTTGATACGGAGTCTTACACCAGCGCACTTTAAAAATGCGCCAGCGCCCTTCAGAAGTGCGCCCCGAACTTCTACTTTCTTTTTTTTTTTGTGGTAAATTCCTTCTTATTCTTCTTCTTTCTTTTTCGTTCTTCTTCTACTTCATCTTCTTCTTTCTTTTCCTTTCTTCTTCTTTCAACTACTTTCAACATCTTCTTCTTTTTCTTCTTCATTCTTTTTCTTTGTTCTTCATGCTTCTTCTACATTCCTTTTCTTCATTCTTCTTCTTCTATGTTCTTTTTTCTCATTCTCTTTTTCATTCTTTTCTTCATTCTTCTTCTTCATTCTTCTTCTTTGTTCCTCATTCTTCTTCTACATTCTTCTTCTTCTTCTTCTATGTTCTTCTTTCTTCTTTCTCATTTTTTCCTTCATTCTTCTTCATCTTGTTCTTCTTCATTTGACTTCTTCTTCTTCATTCGTCTTCTTCTACTTATTCTTCCTCTTTTTCTTCATTCTTCTTCGCCAATTTTCAATCTTCATCTTCTTCTTTTTTTTCTTCACCTTCATTCTTCTTCCTTCTTTTACTTCTTCGTTCTTCTTCTTCCTTTTCTTCACCTTCATTCTTCTTCTTCCTTTTCTTCACCTTCATTCTTCTTCTTTCTTTTTCTTCATCATTCTTCTTCCTCTTCTTTTTCTTCCTTTTCTTCTTCTTCATCTTTTTTCTTTATTATTTTTCCTCTTTCTTCTTCATTCTTCTTCTTCGTTCTTCTAGTTTCGTCCTCTTCTTCTTCTTCTTCTTTTTCCTCTTTCTACTTCATTCTTCTTCATTTTCTTTTACATTCAAAGAGCACGAGCGCAGTTTGCACCATTTTTTAACATTATGGTTCACGATCATCTCATGCAACTTAGGCATCCAAATTTTATTCTTCTGACAATCTGTGTTGCAAACCCTATACTCAAGCTCAACTGCATCTTTAAGAGACAAAGAGAATCCAAATGCGGTTGAGCTTGAGAGTAGCTTAATCCTAAGAAGGATGAATTGGGTCTACAACTCAGATTGTCAGATTGTCAGAAAAATAAAACTTGGATGCTAACACATGAGATGATCGTAATCCATATTGCGACAAAATGGTGTAAAACAGAAGATGAATGAAAAAGAAGAAAAATAAGAAGAAGAAAGAAGAAAATGAATGAAGAAGAAAAATAAAAAAGAAGACTGAAGAAGAAGAATGAGGAAGAAAAAGAAAAAAAGAACAAGATGGAAGAAGAAGACGAAGAAAAATAAAGAAGAAGAATTGCGCCCGTGCACTTTAGAAGTGCGCCCGCGCCCTTCAGATGCGCCTCTTTCCTTTTTTTTTGGGGGGGGTAATTTACTTATTCTTCTTCTTATTTCTTTTTCGTTCTTCCACTTCTTCTTCTTATTCTTTCTTTTTCATTCTTCATCTTTCAACAACTTTCTTCATCTTCTTCTTTTTCTTCTTCATTCTTTATTCTTCATTCTTTTTCTTTGTTCTTCATTCTTCTTCTACATTCTTCTTCTTCATTCTTCTTCTTCCATGTTCTTTTTTCTCATTGTTTTCTTCATTCTTCTTCTTCTTCATCTTCTTCTTCATTCTTCATTCTTCTTCTACATTCATTCTTCTTCTTCTATGTTCTTTTTTCTTCTTTCTCATTCTTTTCCTCATTTTTCTTCATCTACTTCTTCTTCATTCGTCTTCTTCTACTTATTCTTCTTCTTTTTCTTTGTTTTTCTTCGCCATTTTTCAATCTTCATCTTCTTCTACTTTTTCTTCATCTTCATTCTTTTTCCTTCTTTTTCTTCTTCATTCTTCATTCTTCTTCTTTTTTTTTCTTTTTCTTCTTCATTCTTTTTCTTTCTTCATCTTCATTCTTCTTGTTTCCTCTTCTTTTCTTCTTTCAGCTTCATTCTTCTTCTTCTTCATTTTCATTTAAAGAGCAAGAACACATTCTGCACCATTTTATGACAATATGGTTAACGATCATCTCATGCAGTTAGCATCAATATTTTATTCTTCTAACAATCTGAGTTGCGAACCTTATACACTCAAGCTCAACCACATCTTCTAGAAACAGAGGGAATCCAAATGGGATTGTGCTATAGAGTAGCTTAATCCTAAGAAGGAGGAGTTGGGTCTTCAACTCAGATTGTCAGAAGAATAAAACTTAGATGCTAACACATGAGAATCTTGTAACCCATAGTGTCACAAAAATAAAGAAAACAAAAGAAGAATGAGGAAGAAGAAAAATAAGAAGATGAATGAGAAGAAGAAAGAGGATGAAGAATGAAGAAGAAGAAAGAAAATGAAAAAGGAGAAAGAAGACGGAAGAAGAAGAATGAAGAAGAAAAAGAAAAAAGGACATGATGAAAGAAGAAGTGGAAGATGAATAAAGAAGAAGATGAAGAAGTGTGCCAACGCATTTTAAAAGTGCGCCAGCGCCCATCAGAAGTGCGCCCGCGAACTTCTACTTTTTTTTTTGTGGTAAATTTCTTCTTATTCTTCTTTCTTTTTCATTGTTCTTCTACTTCTCCTTCTTTCTTTTTCATCCTTCTCCATTCAACTACTTTCTTCATCTTCTTCTTTTTCTTCTTCATTATTTTTCTTTGTTCTTCATGCTTCTTCTACATTCTTCTTCTTCATTCTTCTTCTTCTATGTTCTTCTTTCTCTTTCTTTTCTTCATTCTTCTTCTTCATTCTTCATTCTTCATTCTTCTTCTCTGTTCCTCACTCTTCTTCTACATTCTTCATCTTCATTCTTCTTCTTCTTCTTCAATGTTCTTCTTTCTTCTTTCTCATTCTTTTCTTCATTCTTCTTCTTATTCTTCTTCTTCATTCGTCTTCTTCTTTTTCATTCGTCTTATTCTACTTATTCTTCTTCTTCTTTGCCATTTTTCAATCTTCATCTTCTTCTTCTTTTTCTTAACCTTCATTCTTCTTCTTTCTTTTTCTTCTTCATTCTTCTTCATTCTTCTTCTTCATTCTTCATGTTTCGTCCTATTCTTCTTCTTCTTCTTTTTCCTCTTTCTACTTCATTCTTCTTCGTTTTCTTTTTCATTCAAAGAGCTCGAGCACAGTTTGCACCATTTTAAGACAATATGGTTCATAATCATCTCATGTAGTTAGGCATCCAAATTTTATTCTTCTGACAATCTGTGTTGCAAACCCTACACTGAAGCTCAACCGCATCTTCTAGAGGCAAAGGGAATCCAAATGCAGTTGAGTTTGAGAGTAGCTTAATCCTAAGAAGAAGGTGTTAGGTCTTCGACTCAGATTGTCAGAAAAATAAAACTTGGATGCTAAAACATGAGATGATCGTACTCCAAATTGAGAAGAAGTAAGCAGAGGAAGAAAAAAGAAGAAAAAAAAAAGAAGACGGAAGAAGAAGAATGAAGAAGAAAAAGAAAAAAGGACATGATGAAAGAAGAAGTGGAAGAAGAATAAAGAACAAGATGAAGAAGTGCGCCAGGGCACTTTAAATGTGCGCCAGCGCACGCATTTAAAAGTGCGCCAGCGCCCATCAGAAGTGCGCCCGCGAACTTCTACTTTTTTTTTGTGGTAAATTTCTTCTTATTCTTCTTTCTTTTTCATTGTTCTTCTACTTCTCCTCTTTCTTTTTCATTCTTCTCCATTCAACTACTTTCTGCATATTCTTCTTTTTCTTCTTCATTCTTTTTCTTTGTTCTTCATGCTTCTTCTACATTCTTCTTTTTCATTCTTCTTCTAATATGTTCTTCTTTCTCTTTCTTTTCTTCATTCTTCTTCTTCATTCTTCATTCTTCATTCTTCATTCTTCATTCTTCTTCTCTGTTCCTCACTCTTCTTCTACATTCTTCATCTTCATTCTTCTTCTTCTTCTTCAATGTTCTTCTTTCTTCTTTCTCATTCTTTTCTTCATTCTTCTTCTTATTCTTCTTCTTCATTCGTCTTCTTCTTTTTCATTCGTCTTATTCTACTTATTCTTCTTCTTCTTCGCCATTTTTCAATCTTCATCTTCTTCTTCTTTTTCTTCACCTTCATTCTTCTTCTTTCTTTTTCTTCTTCATTCTTCTTCTTTCTTCTTCTTCATTCTTCATGTTTCGTCCTATTCTTCTTCTTCTTCTTTTTCCTCTTTCTACTTCATTCTTCTTCGTTTTCTTTTTCATTCAATGAGCACGAGCACAGTTTGCACCATTTTAAGACAATATGGTTTACGATCATCTCATGCAATTAGGCATCCAAATTTTATTCTTCGAACAATCTGTATTGCAAACCCTACACTCAAGCTCAACTACATCTTCTTGAAACAAAGGGAGTCCAAATGCGGTTGAGCTTTAGAGTAGCTTAATCCTAAGAAGAAGGAGTTGGGTCTTCAACTCAGATTGTCAAAAAAATAAAACTTATATGCTAACACATGAGATGAACATAATCCATATTGTCGCAAAATGGTGGAAAACAGAAGAAAAATGAAGAAGAAAAATAAGAAGATGAATGAGAAGAAGAAAGAAGAAGAAGAAAAAAGATGAATAAAGAAAAACAAGACAGAAGAAGAAGAATGAAGAAGAAAAAGAAAAAAAGACACGATGAAAGAAGAAGTGGAAGACGAATAAAGAAGAAGATAAAGAAGTACGCCAGCGCACTTTAAAGGTGCGCCAGCGCCCTTCAGAATTGCGCTAGCGAACTTGTACGTATTTTTTTTTTGGGTGGTAAATTTCTTATGATTCTTCTTCTTTCTTTTTCGTTCTTCTTCTACTTCTTCTTCTTCTCTCTTTTTCATTCTTCTTTCTTCAACTACTTTCTTCATCTTCTACTTTTTCTTCTTCATTCTTTTTCTTTGTTCTTCATGCTTCTTCTTCATTCTTCTTCTTCATTCTTTTTCTTTGTTCTTCATGCTTCTTCTACATTCTTCTTCTTCATTATTCTTCTTCATTCTTCTTCTTCTATGTTGTTCTTTCTCATTCTTTTCGTCATTCTTCTTCTTCATTCTTCTTCATTGTTCCTCATTCTTCTTCTACAATATTCTTCTTCATTCTTCTTCTTGTTCTTCTTTCTTCTTTCTCAATCTTTTTTAATTTCTTCTTCATCTTCTTCTTTTTCATTCGTCTTCTTTTTCTTCATTCTTCTTCTTCTACTTATTCTTCTTCTTTTTCTTCATTCTTCTTCTCCATTTTTTGATCTTCATCTTCTACTTCTTTTTCGTCACCGTCATTTTTCATCTTTCTTTTTCTTCTTCATTTTTCTACTTCATTCTTCTTCTTTTTCTTCCTTTTCTTCTTCTTCATCATTTTTCTTCATTATTTTTCTTCTTTCTCTTCCTCATTCATCTTCGTTCTTCTTCTTTCTTCTTCCTCATTCTTCTCTTTCCTCTTTCTAATTCATTCATTCTTCTTCTTCTTCTTTTTCCTCTTTCTACTTCATTCTTCTTCGTTTTCTTTTTCATTCAAAGAGCACGAGCACAGTTTGCACCATTTTAAGACAATATGGTTTACGATCATCTCATGCAATTAGGCATCCAAATTTTATTCTTCTGACAATCTGTATTGCAAACCCTACACTCAAGCTCAACTACATCTTCTTGAAACAAAGGGAATCCAAATGCGGTTGAGCTTTAGAGTAGCTTAATCCTAAGAAGAAGGAGTTGGGTCTTCAACTCAGATTGTCAAAAAAATAAAACTTATATGCTAACACATGAGATGAACATAATCCATATTGTCACAAAATGGTGGAAAACAGAAGAAAAATGAAGAAGAAAAATAAGAAGATGAATGAGAAGAAGAAAGAAGAAGAAGAAAAAAGATGAATAAAGAAAAAGAAGACAGAAGAAGAAGAATGAAGAAGAAAAAGAAAAAAAGACACGATTAAAGAAGAAGTGGAAGACGAATAAAGAAGAAGATAAAGAAGTACGCCAGCGCACTTTAAAGGTGCGCCAGCGCCCTTCAGAATTGCGCTAGCGAACTTCTACGTCTTTTTTTTTCGGTGGTAATTTTCTTCTGATTCTTCTTATTTCTTTTTCATTCTTCTTCTACTTTTTCTTCCTCTTTCTGTTTCATTCTTCTTCTTTCAACTACTTTCTTCATCTTCTTCTTTTTCTTCTTCATTCTTGTTCTTTGTTCTTAATGTTTCTTCTACATTCTCTTCTTCTTCATTCTTCTTCTTCTATGTTCTTCTTTCTCATTCTTTTCTTCATTCTTCTTCTTCTTCATTCTTTATTCTTCATTCTTCTTTTTTGGGTAAGTAGATAATTTTATTAAAATCCCAAAGGAAAGGGAACACACAACAAGCCGACCATGGCTAAGCATAGAAGCCGACAAGGCTGAGAAGCCCAACACAAAAAACTTACAACTTGGAATCCAATAGGGGGACCCAACCCATTACAACCTTTTAGTGGAAATCAAATGGCCAATTGGCATCTAAAAAAACAAAAACAAAACGACAGTTAAGGAGGGGCCTGGTCTGCATTATGGAAAAATTGGTGAGGATCCCTTAATGACTCTTCCATTTCCTGCCAAGTCTCTATCACCCTCGTTGCCGAAGTCTGATCCACTCCTTGAGCCCTTCTTCTATCTGCCTCCCATTTTCTTTCAGCAGTTTCTTCTGGATCTTCGACTACTTCAATATCTTCCAATGCATTTTCAGAATTTTCAGGAGTCAGCATATCGATGGCAAGAGCTGTAAGACCCGTGTCAATCTAACCCGGTCTTACCACCTTGAACCAGGTTTACCCATCATGAGTCAAATAGACAAAGGGCATGAAGGAGATCGAAATCCCAGGTATCAAATCGACCCAAAAACACTTTATTTTAAGGGAGGGTCGCACACCCAGCTAAGCAGGGTCGGACCTCCCAAAATAGAAAGTCAGACTCTCAGTTTTGAAGGGAGGGTAGGACAGCTTAAGACCCAAGGGTCGACGGGATCATCGACCCTCCCATCGACCCTCGGATCCTGCCGAAAATAGAAAATAGGAAACTTTGAGATTTTTGATTGGATTCCTTCCTAATCTCAAAGGGGCTTATTTTAGGATGTTTATAGCCTATTTAAAGGACGTCCCTAAGCTACTTTCACTCCTTTCACAACCCTAATTGAATTGAGAGAAAGAGAGGAGAAGGAAAAGAGGAAGAAGAGAGGCAAGGAAGAGAACCTAGCAAAAAGGAAGAGAATTTCAGAGGAAAAGTAATCTTCTCAGGTATGGATACTAATTCCATGAGTTTCTACAGACCTTAGGATAATTATTGAAGAGAGAGTGTTCTCAGAGAAACCCAAACCATCCATCCATGGTTAGGTTTTCATGGAAAATCATAGGAGGATGCATGAAAACTATTTAGATGGATTATACATGGTTCTAGACCATAGAATGAATGTAGAATGGAATGTAGGAGCAAGCCATAGGACCCCAAACACGAAGAATGGATTTAAAAGTGGGAATTGGACCAGAGTGCACCGAGGGTCGCACCGAGGGTCGATAGACCATCCGACCCTAGGTGTTTATGACCATCGACCCTCAACATTCGGGAAGTCCAGAAAGAGGGGAGGGTCGATAGACCCATCGACCCTAGCATCGACCCTAGCATCGACCCTTAATTGACAGAATAGTTTTTAAATTCCGAATTAATTCTAATTAAATTCTATCGAATTTGTTAGGTCTTCTAGCAACATAATAACAGTATAAAGGTGATTTTAAAGCTTGGAAAAGTATATTTTAGCAAGCTAAGGTGAGGAACCTTAACCCTAAACTAAATTGGTTAATAATAAACTATTTTCTATTTCTTGAGTCCTGTACTATGCTTGATTCTATGCGAATATGTTTGTAATGTGCATACAGCATGCCATCCAATATTTTTATTACTTCTTCATGCATATTTACTACATTTTTTATAACATGATGATGATGATGATGATGATGATGATAGGAATAGGCATGTGCTTGTATGTGTGTGGTTGATGTGCTTGATGCGAGCGAGTATCAGGGGAGGTGTGATGAGAACGTCAATAAACGTTAACCTTTGGAGGGTCTCAGCACTTTAGCTCTATCTCTAACTCATGTCTTGTGCATTGGCATCGTCGTATCACCATTACTTTAGCAGAACTATTATGTCGTAGAGTATCAGGGGAGGTGGTCTCGGTCCTTGTAGTCTCTGACTCTATCGGGGGGCCTTAGCTCTATCTCTATAGACATTCTGAGGGATGCTGGGGTGAGGCCTTGGATATACTATTTGGCATTAGGATTGGTTAGTTGCGAGCCTAGTTTGCAGCCCTCGACAATAGGGGCTTACGTGTTGGTATGGCACTATATAGCAATAAACGTAACCTTTGTTATATATTGTTCATGATTGGGTGCATGTGAGTTGACGATAAACGTGATCTTCGGGTAACGTCACACACTCGTGTATAGAGGCGGAGTCAATAAACGTGACCTTTGGCTACCTCAACCTTTCTATAGCATACTGCAAACTTATATTCCAGACCAAAGATATAAATTGATTTTTCTTTGCATGCATATGTAATGTTACATTATTTTGGCTACTCACTGAGCCGTGTTGTGTGCTCACCCCTCGACGTCAAATATTTTTAGTTGATGATGCAGGTTACACAGTTGAAGATTATATGAACGCGTCTACGTACAGGAATATAGCAGCAATGGACGCTGGAGCTGAAGATGATACACACGACTCCTCTTGCGAGTGCAACTCGTGTGTATTTGATTAGATATTTTTATAGGTTTCTTTCATTGGATTTATATAGACTTGTATTTGATATTTAAATATTTATGTCTCAGTTGAATACAGAATAATTTGCTATTAAATTACTGATATTATCTTAGTTCTCAGTTCATTTGCTTACAAGATTTTCGCTATTGTGTATTTACTCTGATTATGATTGTGGATGCGTGTAAGTTTGGATAACGCGGGGATTGCCTATTTGAGATCCTGGTTGAACCGTTGGTTATTTAGCGGTTCATCACACCATTCTGAATAGTGTGGAATTGGGGTGTGACAACTTGGTATCAGAGAGTCTCAGGCCTTGCCCGCCGAACTGACACACATTCAAGACCATTGTGAACTGAGATAGGATAAATTAAAAGCTTTAATACAAACACACTGTAAGCACAAGTGATGATTGAAACCAAATCAAAAAGAGAATAATGCATATATTAAAGGGAAAACAAGTTACATACAATGATTGAGAGAAACAAAACGTATATACATCGCTAAAGCAGAGTACAGTCAACAATCCGGACAGTTACTCTATAGTACAAGAAAAGTAAAGTACAAATCAAGAAGTTGGAGGCGAAGGAGGAGGCGGGGCCTCACGATCTCTGTCATAGTCCTCCGCATAGACCCTAGTCAACCAGGCCTCCTCGGTCTGGGTCGTCTGGAGACAAGCTGTGAGACCGGCTATCCTCTGATCAGTCGCATGCTGCACCTCTAGGATCTCCCCCATCTGAGCGTCTGCTGCGTGCTGAGCAGCCAACAGCTCATCCATCCTCAAATCAGATCTGCGCTGAGCATCCCTGAGCTCACGCAATATCTCCATCATATCAGAAGGTGGATGAGAAGGACCGGCCTTAGGTGCAGGAGCCGCCGTAGAAGATGTACCAACCCCAGCCGCATGTGTAGGTGATGGCGGGGGTATCGCGTCGAAATCCATATACATGCGATCATCATTGTCGGCCGGATCCCCACGAGCTCTAGCAGCAGCAGCAGCAGCCTCAGCATCAGCCATCTCGACCCGAGTGTGAGGCCGCACCATCGCGTTCCTCTCCTCATCGCTAACCTCTGCATCTCGCAGCCCCATCTTGCAGATATCCTCCCAATCTAGAGGCGACGAAAAGGTCTTCTCCTGGATCTTCTCATCTACTAGATCCACCCCCAGACGGGTCAGTAACACTGTAATCATCCGTCCATAGGGTAGATTACCCCTATGACCGGACAATATGGCACTAATCATCGTCCGCATGATGATATAAGGAAGGCAGACCGGGCTGACGAGTGCGGATCTTGTAGATCAAGAACCGGGTCAGCCGAGACACCCTCTCATAGTGCCCACTCTGCGGGATCAGATTATGCTTTGGATAATCTTGCGGAAGACCCGTGGAGCTGGACACAAGTAGCAAGCTCTCATCGCCATCTATCGGGACGGAGCAACCGGTTGTCGATCTCGCCCTCATCTCCATCTCAACAAGCGTGGCTCTCCCGGCGCACAGTACACCATAGGGCCATCATAGGGAATGCCCAACAGATCGGCCAGTTGCCGATAATAAAAGGAGATGTGCACCCCCTTGACGTAGATGGTGATGCGCAACTCCTGACCGTGTTTAACATCATTGTAATTCCCCACCACCTGGAGATTACAATAGAACTGGCGCACCAAGTCTGGACATGTGCACGCGTCGTATGTGATGACAGGGAGCCACCCCATATCACCAAATGCTCCCTCTACATTGAACAAGGCTAGCTCAGCCAAGTTCACTATGCGACCCCCTTCCACTTTCTTACGGGCATAGTCAGCATACTGTGCCTCGGCTTCATTCGAACGGAAGCAAAGTGGATCACGCAATCTTGGCACTTTGGTACGGGCCATAGTATCTGCAAAATAAGAAAGAGAAAAGAAACAAGGAGTTAGCAGGATAAAAATCCAAAATTTGATTTAATAACAACGTAAGTTGACCATAAAGTCCCATTTCTCACCATACAAGTGGGCACAAGAACTTACGTAGGTTAAAACATATCCTACAACCCACATGCAGTAGGAAATTTTAACTGACGATGTCCAATTTGAAGAAATTCAAGAAAAATCGAAAATGTCGACAAATTAGGGTAAAAAGAGAAAATTTCAAGTTTCTCGATGACCAATCGATGAAACTCAGAAATTTTTGAGGGCTTTCGTTCCTCGAGACACCAATAATAAAAGCCCCCAACAAAAATCGAATTTTTACGGTTGGAAAAAGTTTAATTTGAAAAAATAGGAGTTAAACGGGCAAAAACCTAGAAAAGAAAACCTTAAAACAGGTAAAAACGGGAAGACATACCTGTAGGGATGACGTGGAAGTCGAAACTCGGAGTTAAACCGACCAAAAATAGTAGAGTGGCACTGTAGCAACTCAGAGAGTAGAGACGAGTCGAAACGGAGGAGGAATAGTGAGAAATGACCCAAAATCGGATCTTAAAAATCTGATTTTTGGTCCGAGGGTCGGACAATTGGATTGACACCATCGACCCTCGGATCGACCCTCCAATCGACCCTCGGCTCTTGGGAATCTGACAGAAAATCAAGGGTCGGACTGAGGGTCGGATACCCATCGACCCTCGCATCGACCCTCAGCTCTCGGGAAGAACAGGTCATTCCCAGGGTCGGATACCAAGGGTCGGACATACCATTGACCCTCACCATCGACCCTACATAGAAAAGACAGTATTTTTTTACAGAATAAATTGGGGATTTTGAGTTTTATATCGGTTAGCGTGCCTACATGTAGTATAAATGATTTCTCACTGATTTTGATGATTTTCAGGCACCACCCATCTCAGAAGGAAATATGTCTGGACGTGGAGTGACCCGATAGACCTGAAACACAGTCCCACCACCACCACCCGTGGAGGAGACTAGTCAAGAGAATAACCATGAACCGGAAAATCCAGAACCGGTAAACCCTACAAACTTGCCACCTCCACCACCAGAGCTAGCAACAGTGGTGATGAATCGGAACAGCGGCTGCAACGGATGCAACATGCACAAGCTCAAATGCAGGTTGCAATGGGAGTTATGTTTCAAGCCACTCAGGCTGCAACCATGCACACTGGGCAAGCTAGTGCAGCACCGGTGGGTAACCACCCATCTCAACAGACACCTCAACAACCGGCTGCACCAATTCCAGTGTAGGTCTTGGAAGCAGCACAGGCTAACTATCAGTACCCACCCCATATGTTTGGGGCATATCAAAACCAGATGGATCACTCTCGACTGGTCGAGAGGTTTTTGAAGATGAAGCCTAGGGAATTTAATGGCAAACCGTCTGATCCATTATGGCCAGCACACTGGATAGACGAGATGGAAAGAAATTTTCTTATGATGACTATTACTTAAGAGGAGAAAGTATTGTGTGCCACCTTCAAGCTCCTGGGATTAGAAAAGACAATATATAATGAAGCTGTCCAGATCGCTCGAGTGATTGAATCGAGCCAGAAAGAGAGTTATTTCACTCAAAACAAAGGCATAAAAAGGCCAGCTAGGAATTCGTATAACGGAGGCAATAACAGGACGTATAAGCCCTTCAGTCCTCAAAATTTTAATGCTGCAACCAAGACTACTCCCGCAGCTCAACCTCAGCCAAAGACAAATTCTGAAGCCCCGAAGTGTTTCAACTGCAACCAACCCGGACATATGGCAAGAGAGTGCCAAAAGCCCAAGAAGCAATTCCATCAGGGACGGGTATATGTTGTTACGTCCGAAGATGCGGCCGCATCACCTGATGTGGTCACAGGTATGACTGAAACTTTTAAAGTTATAATTACATTGAATGAGCATGTAGACTTAGTAAAGATAAATCACAGGTATTGTACCTATAAATGGCGTACCCGCTAGAGTACTCTTCGATTCTGGAGCTACTTATTCATTTATATCTGTGTCATTTGGAAAGAAGATAAACTTACCCATCAAGACATTAGACTACAAATTACTTGTACGGTCACCGATGGGGTTAGAAGTGGGACTAGAGAATGGTTATGGACCATGTCCAGTTCTCATAGGGAAACAGACTTTAGATGCAACCTTGATACAACTTGAGATGGCAGACTTTGATGTCATCTTGGGAATGGACTGGTTAGCTCGGCATTCTACAAATTTGTTATGCGCCGAAAAGAAGCTAACATTCAAAGACAAAGAAGGGACAGAATTCAGTTTCTCGGGAACCAAACTTCCCCGGAGACGCAAGGTCATACTTTCAGCATTAAAGGCTAAGAAGTGCCTTGAGAAGGGAGCGATCGGGTATCTAGTATCGGTGGTCGACCTAGCCAAGGAAGTACCACGACTGGAAGACATTGACGTTGTTCGGGATTACCACGACGTATTTCCGGAGGAACTACCCGGATTACCACCCGACCGTGCTACGAGTTTGTAATAGACACGATACACGGAGCCGCACCCGTATCAAAAGCACCTTATAGAATGGCTCCTACTGGACTGAAGGAATTAAAAGTACAACTACAAGAACTGCTAGACAAGGGTTATATTCGACCCAGTATATCTCCATGGGGGGCACCGATACTGTTCATGAAAAAGAAGGATGGTAGCGTTCGATTATGTATCGACTATCGAGAGTTGAATAAACTGACCATCAAGAATCGATGCCCCTTACCCAGGATCGATGAATTGTTCGATCAGTTACAAGGAGCAATATTTTCTAAGATCGATCTTCGATCGGGCTATCATCAGCTGAATATTAAAGAAGGTGATATTCCGAAGACAGCATTCAGGACCAGATATGGACATTATGACTTTTTGGTGATGTCTTTCGGATTAACTAATGCACCGGCAACGTTCATGGAACTTATGAACCGAGTTTTCCACGATATGTTGGATACGTCGGTGATAGTATTTATGGATGATATATTGGTATACTCCAAGGACAAGGAAACCCATATCAAGAACCTAAACGCAGCCTTACAGCGGTTAAGGAAAGAGAAGCTATATGCCAAATTTTCTAAGTGTGAGTTTTGTCTAAGTGAAGTCACATTCCTAGGCCACGTGATATCCGCAGAAGGAATCAAAGTGGACCCCAGCAAAATCGAGGCTATTGTGAAGTGGGAAGCACCAAAGAGCGTTTCAGAAATTAGAAGCTTTTACGGGTCTAGCTAGTTATTATCGGAGATTCGTAGAAGACTATTCTCGGATTGCCGTACCTCTCACCGGTTTGACCAAGAAAGGCGAGAAGTTTGTGTGGACCGACAAATGTGAGAAGAGCTTCCGGACATTGAAGGCCCGATTGATATCCGCCCGATTTTGACCATTCCCGTTCCCGGGACGGACATTTACCTTATACACCGATGCATCGGGATTGGGATTAGGATGTGTGCTCATGCAAGGAGAGCAAGTGATTGCTTATGCTTCAAGAATGTTAAAGGTACATGAGAAAAATTATCCCACTCATGATCTGGAGCTAGCGGCAGTAGTACATGCGGTCAAGATATGGAGACATTACCTATACGGAGAGAAATTTCAGATTAAGTCGGACCATAAAGTCTTACTTATCTATTTAATTAGAAGGAGTTGAATATGTGACAAAGGAGATGGCTGGAACTATTGAAAGACTATGATTGTGATATCCAGTATCATCCGGGAAAGCGAACGTGGTAGCGGATGCATTGAGCAAAAAGCAATGATAAAATCTCAAGGAGAAGTTAGCACGGCCGCAGCAATGTGTACCAACGGAATGGTGTTCAATCACGGCAGCGAGCGGTATGTGATGGATACAACGAGATGAATCAGCCAACCAAGGGTTTATTCATCGGTTCTCGAATATGTTCGCGGCATTGAAGATTATACCGGATATAGTGGACGAAGTGAAGACGGTTATCAAATCGGATCCTTATCCGAGAACGAGTACAAGAAGATATTGAGAAAGGTAGGCCCAACCACGAGTTCACCTTGGATGATGAGAAGGTACTGAAATATAAAGGGAGAATATGTGTACCGGAAGCGGAAAGTATGGACATTAGACACGACCGATGAAAGAAGCCCATACCACCATCTATTCGATACATCTTGGAAGTACAAAAACGTATCATGATCTGAAGAAATTATATTGGTGGAGGGGAATGAAAGCGGATGTAGCTAAGTTCGTGTCTCAATGCCTAAATTGTCGGAAAGTAAAAGCCGAGCGACAAAGACCCCCGGGATTTATTCCGACCATTACGGAACCAGCATGGAAATGGGACTGCATCACTATGGACTTCGTCACAGGACTACCATTGACTCCTCGAGTAGTTGACGCCGTTTGGGTGATTGTAAACCGTCTGACTAAAACAGCTCGCTTCATACCGATACGACCCCAATATACACTAGAAAGGTTAGCAAAGATGTATGTGGATAATATTGTTCGGTTACATGGTGTTCCAGAAAGCATTGTGTTCGATAGAGATCCACGATTTACTTCCAAATTTTGGGAAGGACTACAAAAGGCTATGGGTACGACATTGAAGTTTAGTACTGCATTCCACCCACGGACGGATGGACGGTCGAGCGTACAATCCAGATTCTAGAAGATATGCTACGAGCATGTGTGATTGATTTCAAAGGATCATGGGACGAAAAGTTACCATTGATCGAGTTCGCTTACAATAACATCTATCGGGGCTACTATACGGATGTCACCTTATGAAGCCTTGTATGGCAGGAAGTGTCGAGCTCCCTTGTTTTGGAATGAAGTTGGAGAACGTAGTATTGTTGGATCGGAATTTGTTGAAGAGACTTGTCGAGTGGTCGACATCATCAAGGAAAGAGTAAGAACAGCTCAGAACCGTCAGAAGCAATATGCAGATACTCGACGAAGGGATCTAGAGTTCGCCGTAGGTGATAAAGTATTTCTGAAGGTATCGCCTATGCGAGGATTGAAGAGGTTCGGATAGAAAGGAAAACTAAGTCCAAGATATGTCGGACCATATGAAATTCTAGCTAAGCATGGAAAAGTGGCTTATCAGTTAGCACTACCACCATCTATGTCAAGTGTGCATGACGTATTTCACAGTTCCCTATTGAAGAAGTATGTCAAAGACCCAACGCATGTCTTGATAGTAGATTTACCGGAATTGACTGATGATTTGACATTCAAAGTAACACCAATGGAAATCACTAGTCGAAAGGTTCAACGTCCACGCAACAGAGATATCTACTATGTTAAGGTCATATGGAAAAGTAGAGACATGGAAGAGATTACATGGGAGGAAGAGAATGCAATGCGAAAACAATACCCTCACTTATTTGATTCAGAAGGTACGCACAATTTCGAGGACAAAATTTTTATAATTTGGGGGGAGTTGTAAGACCCGTGTCAATCTAACCCGGTCTTACTACCTTGAACCAGGTTTACCCATCATGGTCGAGTAAAATGGACCAAGGGCATGAAGGAGATCGAGATCCCAGGTATCAAATCGACCCAAAAACACTTTATTTTAAGGGAGGGTCGCACACCTAGCTAAGCAGGGTTGGACCTCCCAAAACAGAAAGTCAGACCCTCAGTTTTGAAGGGAGGGTCGGACAGCTTAAGACCCCAGGGTCGACGGGATCATCGACCCTCCCATCGACCCTCGGATCCTGCCGAAAATAGAAAATAGGAAACTTCAAGATTTTCGATTGGATTCCTTCCTAATCTCAAAGGGGCTTATTTTAGGATGTTTATAGCCTATTTAAAGGACGTCCCTAAGCCACTTTCACTCCTTTCACAACCCTAATTGAATTGAGAGAAAGAGAGGAGAAGGAAAAGAGGAAGAAGAGAGGCAAGGAAGAGAACCTAACAAAAAAGAAGAGAATTTCAGAGGAAAAGTAATCTTCTCAGGTATGGATATTAATTCCATGAGTTTCTACAGACCTTAGGATAATTATTGAAGAGAGAGTGATCTCGGAGAAACCCAAACCATCCATCCATGGTTAGGTTTTCATGGAAAACCATAGGAGGATGCATGAAAACTATTTAGATGGATTATACATGGTTCTAGACCATGGAATGAATGTAGAATGGAATGTAGGAGCAAGCCATAGGACCCCAAACACGAAGAATGGATTTAAAAGTAGGAATTGGACCAGAGTGCACCGAGGGTCGCACCGAGGGTCGATAGACCATCTGACCCAAGGTGTTTATGACCATCGACCCTTAGCATTCGGGAAGTCCAGAAAGAGGGGAGGGTCGATAGACCCATCGACCCTAGCATCGACCCTCAGTTTAATTCTAATTAAATTCTATCGACTTTGTTAGGTCTTCTAGCAATATAATAACAGTATAAAGGTGATTTTAAAGCTTGGAAAAGTATCTTTTAGCAAGCTAAGGTGAGGAACCTTAACCCCAAACTAAATTGGTTAATAATAAACTGTTTTCTATTTCTTGAGTCCTGTACTATGCTTGATTCTATGCGATATGTTTGTAATGTGCATACAGCATGCCATCCAATATTTCTATTACTTGTTCATGCATATTTACTTTATTGTTTATAACATGATGATGATGATGATGATAGGAATAGGCATGTGCTTGTATGTGTGTGGTTGATGTGCTTGATGCGAGCGAGTATCAGGGGAGGTGTGATGAGAACGTCAATAAACGTTAACCTTTGGCGGGTCTCAGCACTTTAGCTCTATCTCTAACTCAAGTCTTGTGCATTGGCATCGTCGTATCGCCATTACTTTAGCAGAACTATTATGTCGTAGAGTATCAGGGGAGGTGGTCTCGGTCCTTGTAGTCTCTGACTTTACCGGGGGGCCTTAGCTTTATCTCTATGGACATTCTGAGGGATGCTGGGGTGAGGCCTTGGATACACTGTTTGGCATTAGGATTGGTTAGTTGCGAGCCCAGTTTGCAGCCCTCGCCAATAGGGGCTTACGTGTTGGTATGGCACTATATAGCAATAAACGTAACCTTTGTTATATATTGTTCATGATTTGGTGCATGTGAGTTGACGATAAACGTGATCTTCGGGTAACGTCACACACTCATGTATAGAGGTGGAGTCAATAAATGTGACCTTTGGCTACCTCAACCTTTCTATAGCATACTGCAAACTTATATACCAGACCAAAGATATAAATTGATTTTTTTCTTTGCATGTATATGTAATGTTGCATTGTTTTGGCTACTTACTGAGCCGTGTTGTGTGCTCACCCCTCGACGTCGAATATTTTTAGTTGATGATGCAGGTTACACAGTTGAAGATTATATGAACGCGTCTGCGTACGGGAATATAGCAGCAATGGACGCTGGAGCTGAAGATGATACACACGACTCCTCTTGCGAGTGCAACTCGTGTGTATTTGATTAGATATTTTTATAGGTTTCTTTCATTGGATTTATAAAGACTTGTATTTGATATTTAAATATTTATGTCTCAGTTGAATACAGAATAATTTGCTATTAAATTACTGATATCATCTTAGTTCTCAGTTCATTTATTTACAAGATTTCCGCTATTGTGTATTTACTCTGATTATGATTGTGGATGCGTGTAAGTTTGAATAACGCGGGGATAGCCTATTTGAGATCCTAGTTGAACCGTTGGATATTTAGCGGTTCATCACACCATTCTGAATAGTGCGGAATTGGGGTGTGACAGGAGCCATCATAGATTCAAGGACATCGGATGAAAAGGATCGATACTTCTTTCGAGAAGAAAAAGAAGGAAGGCTGGGGATTAGGGGAGAGGTTTAGAATCCCCGACTAGTATGGGGGGGGGTATGACATATGGAGGAAGATCTGGGATCAGATGATTCAGGGTCCGAAATTGTATTTCGGGTCTGGGCTAACTCAGGCTAAAGGTCTGGAGGTTGGTTTGCTTTTGCAAGGGCCGATTTTAATTTAGACAGGTCTGGACCAACACACTGCTAGAGGACTGGGGGTTGGTGTTCTTATAAAGGGGACGGTTCAGGTTTGGATTATGATTGGATGGCTGGGTAGAGTTAGGGTGGAATGGGAAGGACCATTCAGGATCGGAGCAAAACCATTAGATGGAAAAGGACCAGATTTATCATGGACAGATCGGTTCAGATCTGGTCAGAACCAGAGGGGAAGGTGGGGTTAAAAGTAGGGTTTGACATGTTACCTAGGGAATGGGGAGATGAACAAGACGAAAGGGATGGGTCATCAATCTGATCAGAGAGAACCAGATCCACCTCAGCCTCCAACAGTCCAAAACTGTTAGATAAAGCAGGGGTAAAAGGAGCGGGATTTTGAGAGTTTAATTTTTTTCAAGAAAAGAGGGGCAATAGTTTGACTGCCCAGCTGTTACACTGCATGGTTCAGGACCACTAGAGTAGTCCCCAAGGCGTGACACGTATTCTGCAGCCTAGCTCAAGTCAGGCCTTGGGAGATGGGATTGCAGACCTTCATGGATCTGGATCGGATCCATCACACCTGAACTTGTCTTCCTCACCCGGATGGGATTCCAACCGCCCAAAAACTTCGAAGTTCTATTCTATAGGAGCTGAGTAATCGTCTTCCTCAACTGTGGGATCGAACTCTCCTTCAAAGGACATTCATCTGGGCCTTCTCTTTTGGATTCTCAGCCAAAACTGAAGTAGTGTGGGGGTTGCAGGATTCATGGGCATGGCCGATCACACCACATGACAAGCATTGGGGGGGGGGCTCCAATCATATTTAACCGTCTGCTGAAAAACATTTCCCTCGTCATCTTCAATGGTGATGGAGTTAAGCAAAGGTTTATTTCCTGCAAATTCCACACAAGCACGGGCGAAGGCCCATTGACTCTTCAAGGCTGTGAATCTGTCCGAAAAAAGGGGATTACCTAGAACTGAGCAAATCACACTCAATGACTCCTCTCCCCATAGATGGAGTGGAAGACCTGGAAGTGTAACCCATAGTGGAACATGTTTGAGCCCCATAACACCTCCAGTATGGAGGTTTCGGTCCCATGGTCTCAAGAATAGAGGCTGACCAGCAACATAGTAAATCCCACCCTCAAGGATCATATCTCGATCTTCTAAGGAGGAGAAACGAAATGCAATCCCTCCATGAATCAGTTGCAATGCTTCGACTGATGCTTGAAGCTTCCACTGTTTCAAAAGGTTCCCCCGAACAAACGTAAAACCAGGTCTCTTCCCTAGAAAAAACCCCACAAGAGTGTTGTCTAGAATTTGGATTTCTCCTGCAACAGCTTCAACTGAACACACCCCAACCACATTTGGGCCACGGTTCACTTGGGCGATGAATTTAAGATGGAATTTTTTCTACCGAGGGGCAACAAAGGCTGGAACTATTCCTGCCAAAAACAAGGGACCTTTGTTGGGGCTTGGGAGCAGCAGATTTGGGAGCAAACCATGGGTTTGTTTCAGAGGAAGTTAATGGCGTGTTCAGAGTGGGTTTTTTGTGGTTAGGGAGAGGAGGAAAGGCTTCGGGATGTGGGTTCTTTGATTCTGGATTAGGTTGGGAGTCAAGAGTTATGTCATTTGTAGTATGGGTAATCACAGATTCGGGTTGGCAGATGGGATTTGCAGGTCTAGGAGCTGAGCAATTCGAGGAATGCAAGCCAAAGGAGTCGGGTTCCATCAGGTCTAACTGTCACCTATGGGAGGGGAAACTGTCACCGGCAGAGCATTCTTTGTTCCTCATTCTTCTTTTAAATTTTTCTTCTTCGTTCTACTTCTTTTTCTTTTATGTTCTTCTTTCTTCTTTCTAGTTCTTTTCTTCATTCTTCTTTATCTTCTTTTTCTTCATTCGTCTTCTTCTTCTTCATTTGTCTTCTTCTACTAATTCTTCTTCTTTTTCTTCATTCTTCTTCGTCATTTTTCAATCTTCATCTTCTTCTTCTTTTTCTTCATCTTCACTCTTCTTCTTTATTTTTCTTCTTCGTTTTTTTCTTCTTCTTCTTCTTCTTCATTCTTCTTCTTTTTCTTCCTTTTCTTCTTTTTCTTCATCAATTTTCTTCATTATTTTTCTTCTTTCTCTTCCTCTTTCTTCTTCATTCTTCTTCATTCTTCTTGTTTCGTCCTCTTCTTCTTCTTCTTCATCTTCTTCTTCTTTTTCCTCTTTCTACTTCATTCTTCTTCGTTTTCATTTTCATTCAAAGTGCACGAGCACGGTTTGCACCATTTTAGGACAATATGCTTCACGATCATCTCAAGCAGTTAGGCATCCAAATTTTATTCTTCTAAAAATCTATGTTGCAAACCCTACACTCATGTTTAACTACATCTTTAAAAAACTAAGGAAATCCAAATGCGGTTGAGCATGAGAGTAGCTTAATCCTAAGAAGAAGGAGTTGGGTCTTCAAGTCAGATTATCTGAAAAATAAAACTTGGATGCTAACACACGAGATGATCATAATCCATATTGTCACAAAATGGTGTAAAATAGGAAGAAGAATGAAGAAGATGAAAAATAAGAAGAAGAAAGAAGAAGAATGAGTGAAGAAGAAGAAAAATGAAAAAGAAGACAGAAGAAGAAGAATGAAGAAGGAAAAGAAGAAAAGGACATGATGGAAGAAGAAGAGGATGAAGAAGTGTGCCAGTGCACTTTAGAAGTGCGCCTGCACCCTTCAGATACGCCGCTTTCTTTTTCTTTTCTTTTTTATGGGTAATTTACTTCTTCTTCTTCTTCTTCTTCTTTCTTTTTCATTCTTCATCTTTCAACTACTTTCTTCATATTCTTCTTTTTCTTCTTCATTATTTATTCTTCATTCTTATTCTTTGTTCTTCATTCTTCTTCAAAATTCTTCTTTTTCATTCTTCTTCTTCTATGTTCTTTTTTCTCATTGTTTTCTTCATTCTTCTTCTTCTTCATCTTCTTCTTCATTCTTCATTCTTCATTCTTCTTCTTTTTTCTTCATTCTTCTTCTACATTCTTCTTCTTCTATGTTTTTTTTTTCTTCTTTCTCATTCTTTTCTTCATTCTTCTTCATCTTCTTCTTCCTCATTCGTCTTCTTCTACTTATTCTTCTTCTTTTTCTTCGTTCTTCTTCGTCATTTTTCAATCTTCATCTTCTTCTTCATTTTCTTCAACTTCATTCTTCTTCTTTCTTTTTCTTCTTCATTCTTCATTCTTCTTCTTTTTCTTCTTTTTCTTCTTCTTTGTCTTTCTTCTTCACTATAGTCCTTCTTTATCTTCCCCTTTCTTCTTCATTCTTCTTCTTTCTTCATCTTCATTCTTCTTGTTTCCTCCTCTTCTTCTTCTTCTTTTTGCTCTTTCTGCTTCATTCTTCTTCTTCTTCTTTTTTTTTCAAAGAGCACGAACTCATTTTGCACCATTTTATGACAATATGGTTCACGATCATCTCATGCAGTTAGCATTAATATTTTATTCTTTTAATAATCTGAGTTGCAAACCCTACACTCAGGCTCAACCGCATCTTCTTGAAAGAGAGGGAATCCAAATGCGATCGAGCTAGAGAGTAGCTTAATCCTAAGAAGAAGGGGTTGGGTCTTCAACTTAGATTGCGAGACAAAACTTGGTTGATTACACATGAGATGATCATAACCCATAGTGTCATAAAAAGGTGAAAAACAGAAGAAGATTGAAGAAGAAGAAAAATAAGAAGATGAATGAGTAGAAGAAAGAAGAAGAAGAAAGCGGAAGAAAAAGGAAAAAGAAGACGGAAGAAGAAGAATGGAGAAGAAAAAGAAAAAAAGACATGATGAAAGGAGAAGTGGAAGAAGATAAAGAAGTGCGCCCGCGCCCATCAGAAGTGCGCCGGTGCCCTTCAGAAGTGCGCCAGTGAACTTCTACGTGTATTTTTTTTTGGTGGTAAATTTCTTCTGATTCTTCTTCTTTCTTTTTCGCTGTTCTTCTACGTTTTCTTCTTTCTTTTCCATTCTTCTTTCTTCAACTACTTTCTTCATCTTCTTCTTTTTATTCTTCATTCTTTTTCTATGTTCTTCATGCTTCTTTTTCGTTCTTCTTCTTCATTCTTCTTCTTCTATGTTCTTCTTTCTCATTCTTTTCTTCATTCTTCTTCTTCAATCTTCTTCTTTGTTCCTCATTCTTCTTCTACATTATTCTTCTTCATTATTCTTCTTGTTCTTCTTTCTTCTTTCTCATTCTTTTCTTCATTCTTCTTCATCTTCTTCTTCTTCATTCGTCTTCTTCGTCTTCATTCTTCTTCTTCTACTTATTCTTCATCTTTTTCTTCATTCACCTTCGCCATTTTTCAATCTTCATCTTCTTCTTCTTTTTCTTCACCTTCATTCTTCATCTTTCATTTTCTTCTTCATTCTTCTTCTTTTTCCTCCTTCTCTTATTCTTCTTCATCTTTTTTCTTCATTATTTTTCTTCTTTATCTTCCTCATTCTTCTTCATTCTTCTTGTTTCGCCCTCTTCTTCTTCTACTTCTTTTTCCACTTTTTACTTCATTCTTCTTCGTTTTCTTTTTCATTCAAAGACCACGAGCATAGTTTGCACCATTTTAAAACAATATGGTTCATGATCATCTCATGCAGTTAGGCATCCAAATTTTGTTTCTTCTGACAATCTGTGTTGCAAACCCTACACTCAAGCTCAACTGCTTCTTCTAAAAACAAAGGGAATCCAAATGCGGTTGAGCTTGAGGGTAACATATTCCTAAGAAGAAGGAGTTGGGTCTCCAAGTCAGATTTCAGAAAAATTAAACATGGATGCTAACACATGAGATGATCGTAATCCATATTGTCACAAAATGCTGGAAAATAGAAGAAGAATGAACAAGAAGAAAAATAAGAAGAATGAGTGAAGAAGAAGAAAAATGAAAAATAAGAAAGCAGAATAAGAATGAAGAAGAAAAAGAAGAAAAGGACTAGATGGAAGAAGAAGAGGAAGAAGAATAAAGAAGAAGAAGTGCGCCAGTGCACTTTAGAAGTGTGCCCGCGCCCTTCAGATGCGCCTCTTTCTTTTTCTTTTTTTTGGGTAATTTACTTCTTCTTCTTCTTCTTATTTCGTTCTCGTTCTTTTTCTTCTTCTTCTTCTTCTTCTTCTTTTTTATTTTTCATTCTTCATCTTTCAACTACTTTCTTAATCTTCTTCTTTTTCTTCTTCATTCTTTATTCTTCGTTCTTCTTCTTTGTTCTTCATTCTTCTTCTACGTTCTTTTTCTTCATTCTTCTTCTTCTATGTTCATTTTTCTCTTTGTTTTCTTCATTCTTCATCTTCTTCATCTTCTTCTTCATTCTTCATTCTTCTTCTCTATTCTTCATTCTTCTTCTACATTCTTCTTCTTCATTCTTCTTCTTCTATGTTCTTTTTTCTTCTTTCACATTCTTTTCTTCATTCTTCTTCATCTTCTTCTTCTTCATTCATAATGTTCTACTTATTCTTCTTCTTTTTCTTCATTCTTCTTTGCCATTTTTCAATATTCATCTTCTTCTTAATTTTCTTCATTTTCATTCTTCCTCTTTCTTTTTCTTCTTCTTTCTTCATTCTTCATCTTTTTCTTCTTTTTCTTCTTTTTCTTCTTCTTCATCATTCTTTTTCACTATATTCCTTCTTTCTCTTCCCCTTTCTTCGTCATTCTTCTTCTATCTTCATCTTCATTATTCTTGTTTCCTCTTCTTATTCTTCTTTTTTTTTTTGCTCTTTTTGCTCCATTCTTCTTCTTCATCTTTTTCATTCAAAGAGCACGAGCACATTTTGCAACATTTTATGACAATATGGTTCACGATCATCTCATGCAGTTAGCATCAATATTTTATTCTTCTGACAATCTGAGTTGTAAACCCTACACTCAGGTTCAACCGCATCTTCTTGAAACAGAGGGAATCCAAATGTGATCGAGCTAGAGAGTAGCTTAATCCTAAGTAGAAGAAGTTGGGTGTTCAACTCAAATTGTCAAATGAATAAAACATAGATGCTTACACATGAGATGATCGTAACCCATAGTGTCACAAAAAATGAAAAACAGAAGAAGAATGAAGAAGAAGAAAAATAAGAAGATGAATGAGAAGAAGAAAGAAGTAGAAGAAAGAAGAAGAAAGAGGAAAAAAAGACGGAAGAAGAAGAATGAAGAAGAAAAAGAAAAAAGGACATGATGAAAGAAGAAGTGGAAGAAAAATAAGGAAGAAGATGAAGAAGTGTGCCAACGCACTTGTAGCACTTTACAAGTATGCCACCAAACTTCTACGTTTTTTTTTTAGGGTAAATTTCTTCTGATTCTTCTTCTTTCTTTTTCATTATTCTTTTACTTCTTCTTTATTTTTCATTCTTCTTTCTTCTACTACTTTCTTCATCTTCTTCTTTTTCTTCTTCATTCTTTTTCTTTGTTCTTCGTGCTCCTTCTACATTCTTCTTCTTCATTCTTTTTCTTTGTTCTTCATGCTTCTTCTACAATCTTCTTCTTCATTCTTCTTCTTCTATGTTGCTTTTTCTCATTCTTCTCTTCATTCTTCTTCTTCATTCTTCTTCTTTGTTCCTCATTCTTCTTCTTCATTATTCTTCTTCATTCTTCTTCTTATTCTTCTTTCTTCTTTCTCATTCTTTTCTTAATTCTTCTTCATCTATTCTTCTTCTTTTTCTTCATTCTTCTTCACAAATTTTCAATTTTCATCATCTTCTTCTTTTTCTTCACCGTTATTCTTCATCTTTCTCTTTTTTCTTCATTCATCTTCTTCTTCTTCTTCATTCTTCTTCTTTTTCTTCCTTTTCTTCTTCTTCATCTTTTTTTTTCATTATTTTTCTTCTTTCTCTTCCTCATTCTTCTTCATTCTTCTTCTTTCCTCTTCTTCATTCTTCTTGTTTCATCCCCTTCTTCTTCTTCTTCTTCTTCTTCTTCTTTTTCCTCTTTCTACTTCATTCTTCTTCATTTTCTTTTTCATTCAAAGAGCATGAGCGCAGTTTGCACCATTTTAGAATAATATGGTTCACGATCATCTCATGCAGTTAGGCATCCAAATTTTATTCTTCTGATAATCTGTGTTGCAAACCCTACACTGAAGCTCAACTGTATATTCTAGAAACAAAGGGAATCCAAATGCGGTTGAGCCTGAGAGTAGCTTAATCCTAAGAAGAAGGAGTTGAGTCTTCAACTCAGAGTCTACAAAATATAAAACCAGAGATAGGTCTCACTATAAATTTTTAGTTATCAGGGCCAATGTTACAAAATTTCAAAGAAGTCCTTGTTCAAACACCGAAGGATTACAATTTATGTCAAAGAAACGTTCAATCTTGTAGGATAGTCTAACTTTAGCTATCCAATATTTCAATCCCAACTTGATAAGTAAACAGATTCAAGAGATCAATGCAAACTTTAAGATCACCATATCAAGAAGAAATCATCACACATGAGTCAAAATCTATTTAAAAATGTGAAAACAATGTTAAGTTTGATGTCCTTAGAATGACCACCGTTTCACAAGGCTGTTTTATAATCCAAGCATTCAAACGCAACATCCAAAACAAAAAATGTCATCTTACACAATTCTATTCAGATATCAATCATACAGTACCACATCATGAATATCAACATAGAAAAAGAATAACTATGCATGAAAATTCAAATTAAAACTAACATCATTTTTAAAAATTGGTTGAATTATACTTTAGGTTCCAAAGTTACAAAAAACTACACCTAAGTTAGCCAATGTTTCTTATATTTTGTTTGGGATACCCAAGTAGAGATAAACTTAACTAGAATGTATAAAAATTCCTATTATAGCCATACCCCTTTCATCTATAATCATTTTTTTTTTCTTAATCCCTTCGTTTTCCCATTATCCTTCTTGGCTTTCCATTTATGAGGCTCCCTTTTATTTTACGGTTTAGGTTAATACACAATCCCATGTCAACCCATCAATAATGATTTTTGTATTACCTTCTCTGATCCGAAATAAGAGATTACTCACTCTATTTGGCCTTTTCCCATTCCCTAGTGAAGGCCAGTGTTGCTGTAACCATCGACGACTGGCTACGATGATCAAATTCTATGGATGATACCAGTGTTCTGATGCGAGTTTCCTCTCTTGAACAGTAATCAACCACCATTGCATTCCTGAACATGAAATCGATGGTGCACCAGAGCATGCATTCACTGTACAACGGCTGTAGTGAATTTGCGTAGAGGGTATCTTAATTCAATGAGAAGGTGCATCGATAGAAAGCCAAATAGAAGGTTACTAGCTTGGTGCTTCAAGAATCTGGGCTTGATGTGTTAATCATTGTCAAGCGCAACCAGAGTCGCAATTCATTTGTTTTTATAATCCTAACATCTTCCGTTGTAGTCGTCACCGTAAAAATTTTGTGTTTGTCTCTTTCAAACAAAAACCCATACCTCCCACATGGTCAGTCACGTCCTTCATCCACAGCAAACTGACTTAGGAGTGCCAACGATGCAACTCCCAAAGATGACGTCCCGCTACATGCTGCCCCTACTTCCTCTTGTGGTGGTGCTAGCTTGGGCCACTACCAATGGTTTTCGGCCTGTACGTGTCCTACTGGGTTTTGGCCAGGTTAGAGTTTTCTCGGATCTGCCACCAGTATAGCAACTGTCTTCCTCTCCAGTATCTCCCCTTTTTTTGATTGCATCCTTTGCTCTACTATCCAACGATGTTGAAAGCAGGTCCTTGTTTCTCCCGTGACACCCTTTTTAGCGACACCCTCTTCATCTCATGCTAACATTTCATGTCAAGATTTTCATAAGGGTAACAACAAGAGGGTCGACTACGACATGTTTGCGAATGGATAGGGAGGATAATTGCTTCATGGCACTGAGGAGGGAAGCGTTAGGATGAAGAATGCAGCTCAAGGATGTTGGCGGTAGTGGTGATTGATAGGGATTGTGAAAGTGAGAAGGTTAAGGTAAAGCTGATAAAGGGAAGGAAGAAGGAAGTATGAGAATATTTGGAGAGTGATGGTCACTGGTAGCTACAGTAACAACCATCTACACTTAGCACTGGTGGCTGGGAATGGGAAATGGTACAAAATGTGCTCGTGCTCATTGAATGAAAAAGAAGAAGAAGAAGAATGAATCAGAAAGAGGAAAAAGAAGATGAAGAAGAGGAGGAAACAAGAAAAATGAAGATGAAGAAAGCAGAAGAATGAAGAAGAAAGAGGAAGAGAAGGAAGGGAAAATAACGAAGAAGGAAGACGAAGAAGAAGAAAAATATGAAAAAGAAGAAGAATGAAGAGAAGAAAAAGAAAGAAGAAGAATGAAGATGAGAAAAAGAAGAAAAAGATGAAAACTGAAAAATGGCGAAGAAGAATGAAGAAAAAGATGAAGAATAAGTAGAAGAAGACGAATGAAGAAGAAGAAGATGAAGAAGAATGGAGAAAAGAATGAGAAAGAAGAAAAAAGAACATAGAAGAAGTAAAATGAAGAAAAGGAATGTAGAAGAAGAATGCAGAACAAAAAATAAGAATGAAGAATGAAGAAGAAGATGAAGAAGAAGAAGAATGAAGAAAACAATGAGAAAAAAGAACATAGAAGAAGAAGAATGAAGAAAAAGAATGTAGAAGAAGAATGAAGAACAAAAAATAAGAATGAAGAAGAAAAAGAAGAAGATGAAGAAAGTAGTTGAAAGATGAAGAATGAAAAAAGAAGTAGAAGAAGAAGAAGTAGAAGAAGTAAATTACCCCAAAAAAATAAAAAGAAAGATGAACATCTGAGGGGCGCGGGGGCACTTCTAAAGTGCGCTGGCGCACTTCTTCTTCTTTATTCTTCTTCCATCATGTCCTTTTCTTCTTTTCTTCTTCATTCTTCTTCTTTTGTCTTATTTTTCATTTTTCTTCTTCTTCGTTCTTCTTCTTTCTTCTTCTTATTTTTCTTCTTCTTCATTATTCTTCTGTTTTACACCATTTTGTGACAATATGGATTACGATCATCTCATGTGTTAGCATCTAAGTTTTATTTTTCTGATAATCTTTGTTGAAGACCTTGCATCTTCTTTTTAGGATTAAGCTACTCTCAAGCTCACCTGCATTTGGATTCCCTTTGTTTCTAGAAGATGCGGTTGAGGTTGAGTGTAGGGTTTACAACACAGATTGTCAGAAGAATAAGATTTAGATGCCTAACTATAGATGATCGTGAACCATATTGTCATAAAATGGTGCAAACTGTGCTCATGCTCTTTGAATGAAAAAGAAAATAAAGAAGAATAAGTAAAAAGAGGAAAAAGAAAAAGAAGAAGAAGAGGACAAAACAAGAAGAATGATGAAGAAGAATGAAGAAGAAAGAGGAAGAGAAAGGAGAAAAATAATCAAGAAAAAAGTTAAAGAAGAAGAAAAGGAAGAGAAAGAAGAAGAATGAAAAAGAAAAAGTAGAAGAATGAAGAAAAAAAAAGAAAGCAGAAGAATAAAGATGAAGAAAAAGAAGAAGAAGATGAAGATTGAAAAATGGAGAAGAAGAATGAAGAAAAAGAAGAAGAAGAAGTTGAAGAAGACGAATGAAGAAGAAGAAGACGAGTGAAGAAGAAGAAGATGAAGAAGAATGAAGAAAACAATGAGAAAGAAGAAAGAAGAACAAAGAAGAAGAAGAAGAATGAATGAAGAAGAAGAATGTAGAAGAAGAATGAGGGACAAAGAAGAAAAATAAAGAAGAAAAATGAAGAAAAGAATGAGAAGATAGAAGAAGAAGAATGAAGAAGACGAATGTAGAAGAAGCATGAAGAACAAAGAAAAAGAACGAAGAAGAAAATGAAGAAGAAGAATAAAGTATTTGAAAGAAGAAGAATGAAAAAGAAAGAAGAACAACAACGAAAAAGAAAGAAGAAGAATAAGAAGAAATTTACCACAAAAAAAAGAGTCAAAGTTTGATGGCGCACTTCTGAAGGGCGCTGACACACTTCTTCATCTTCTTCTTTATTCTTCTTCCACTTCTTCTTTCATCATGTCCTTTTTTCTTTTTCTTCTTCATTCTTCTTCTTCCGTCTTATTTTTCCATTTTCTCCTTCATTCTTCTTCTTCATTCTTCTTCTTCTTTCTTCTTCTCATTCATTTTCTTATTTTTCTTCTTCTTCATTGTTCTTCTATTTTCCACCTTTTTGGGACACTATGGGTTATGATCATCTCATATGTTAGCATCTAAATTTTCTTCTTCTGACAATCACAGTTGATGCCACAACTCATTCTTCTTAGGATTAAGCTACTCTTTAGCTCAATCGCATTTGGGTTCCCTCTGTTTCTAAAAGATGCGGTTGAGCTTGAGTGTAGAATTTGCAACTCAGATTGTCAGAAGAATAAATTATTGATGCTAACTGCATGAGATGATCGTGAACCATATTGTCATAAAATTGTGCAAAATGTGCTCGTGCTCATAAAGAAGAAGAAGAAGAATGAAGTAGAAAGGACAAAAAGAAGAAGAAGAAGCGGAGGAAACAAGAAGATTATGAAGATGAAGAAAGAAGAAGAATGAAGAAGAAAGATTTAGAGAAAGAAGGAAATTAATGAAGAAGAAAGATGAAGAAGATGAAAAAGGAGAAAAAGAAGAATAATGAACAATGAGGAAGAAAAAGAAACAAGAAGAATGAAGACGAAGAAAAAGAAGAAGAAGAAGAAGATTGAAAAAAGGCGAAGAAGAACGAAGAAAAAGAAGAATAATAAGTAGAAGAAGATGACTGAAGAAGAATGAAGAAAGGAATGAGAAAGAAGAAAACAGAAATAGAAGAAGAAGAATGAAGAAAAAGAATGTAGAAGAAAAATGAAGAACAAAAAAGAATGAAGAATAAGAATGTAGAAGAAGAATGAAGCATAAAGAATGAAGAAGAAAAAGTAGAAGATGAAGAAAGTAGTTGAAAGATGAAGAAGGAAAAAGAAAAAAGAAGAAGAATGAAGAATAAGAATGTAGAAGAAGAATGAAGCATAAAGAATGAAGAAGAAAAAGTAGAAGATGAAGAAAGTAGTTGAAAGATGAAGAAGGAAAAAGAAAAAAGAAGAAGAAGAAGAAGAAGAAGAAGAAGAAGATGAACGAAAAAGAAATAAGAAGAAGAAGAGGTAAATTAACCCAAAAAAAAAGAAAAGAAAAAGAAAGAGGAACATCTGATGGGCACGAGCTTCTTTATTCTTCTTCCTCTTCTTCTTCCATCATGTCCTTTTCTTATTTTTCTTCCTAATTCTTCTTCTTCTGTCTTCTTTTTTATTTTCTCTTCTTCCTTCATTCTTCTTCTTTCTATTTCTTATTTTTCTTCTTCTTCATTCTTCTTCTCTTTTACACCATTTTGTGACAATATGGATTACGATCATCTCAGGTGTAAGCATCCAAGTTTTATTTTTCTGACAATCTGAGTTGAAGACCCAACTCCTTCTTCTTAGGATTATGCTACTCTCAAGCTCAACCGCACTTGGATTCCCTTTATTTTTAGAAGATGTGGTTTACCTTGAGTGTGGGGTTTGCAACACAGATTGTCAGAAGAATAAAATTTGGACGCCTAACTACATGAGATGATTGTGAATCATATTGTCATAAAATGGTGCAAACTGTGCTCGTGCTCTTCGAGTGAAAAAGAAAATGAAGAAGAACGAGGTAAAAAGAGGAAAAAGAAGAAGAAGAAGAAGCAAGGACGAAACAAGAAGAATGAAGATGAAGAAAGAAGAAGAAAGAAGAAGAATGAAGAAGAAAGAGGAAGTGAAAGAAGAAAAATAATGAAGAAAAATGATGAAGAAGAAGAAAAGGAAGAAAAAGAAGAAGAATGAAGGAAGAAGAAGAAGAAGAATGATAGAAGAAAAAGAAAGAAGAAGAATGAAGATGAAGAAAAAGAAAGAAGAATGAAGATTGAAAAATGGCGAAGAAGAATGAAGAAAAAGAAGAAGAATAAGTAGAAGAAGATGAATGAAGAAGAAGAAGACGAATGAAGAAGAAGAAGATGAAGAAGAATGAGAAAGAAGAAAGAAGAACATAGAAGAAGATGAAGAAGAATGAAGAAGAAGAATGTTGGAGAAGAATGAGGAACAAAGAAGAAGAATGAAGAATGAAGAATGAAGAAAAGAATGAAGAAAAGAATAAGAAAGAAGAACATAGAAGAAAAAGAATGAAGAAGAAGAATGTAGAAGAAACATCAAGAACAAAGAAAAAGAATGAAGAAGAAAAAGAAGAAGACAATCTGAGTTGAAGACCCAACTCCTTCTTTATAGGAATAAGTGACTCTCTAGCTCAATCGCATTTGGATTCCCTCTGTTTCTAAAAGATGCAGTTGACCTTAAGTGTAGGATTTGCAACTCAGATTGTCAGAAGAATAAAATATGGATGTTAAGTCCATGAGATGATCTTGAACCATATTGTCATAAAATGGTGCAAAATGTGCTCGTGCTCTTTGAATGAAAAAGAAGAAGAAGAAGAAGAAGAAGAAGAAGAATGAAGTAGAAAGAGGAAAAAGAAGATGAAGAAGAGGAGGAAACAAGAAGAATGAAGATGAAGAAAAAAAAAGAATGAAGAAGACAGAGGAAGAGAAAGAAGGAAAATAATGAAGAAGAATGATGAAGAATGAAAAATGAAGAACAAAATGACGTAGAAGAATGAAGAAAACAATGAGAAAAAAGAACATAGAAGAAAAAGAATGAAGAAGAAGAATGTAAAAGAAGAACGAAGAACAAAGAAGAAGAATGAAGAATAAAGAATGAAGAAGAAGAAGAAGAAGATGAAGAAAGTAGTTGAAAGATGAAGAATGAAAAAGAAAGAAGAAGAAGAAGAAGAACAAGAATGAAAAAGAAATAAGAATAAGAAGAAGTAAATTACCCAAAAAAAAGAAAGAAAAAGAAAGAGGTGTATCTGAAGGGCGCGGGCGCACTTTTAAAGTGCACTGGCGCACCACTTTTTCTTTATTCTTCTTCCTTTTCTTCTTCCATCAGGTCCTTTTCTTCTTTTTCTTCTTCATTCTTCTTTTTCTGTCTTCTTTTTCATTTTTCTTCTTCTTCATTCTTCTTCATATTTTTCTTCTTCTTCATTATTCTTCAGTTTTACACCATTTTGTGACAATATGGATTACGACTCTCTCATGTGTTAGCATCCAAGTTTTATTTTTCTGACAATCTGAGTTGAAGACCCAACTCCTTCTTCATAGGATTAAGCTACTCTCAAGCTCAACCACATTTGGATTCCCTTTGTTTTTATAAGATGCAGTTGTGCTTGAGTTTAGGGTTTGCAACACAGATTGTCAGAAGAATGAAATTTGGATGCCTAACTGCATGAGATGATCGTGAACCAAATTGTCTTAAAATGGTGCAAACTATGCTCGTGCTCTTTTAATGAAAAAGAAAACGAAGAAGAATGAAGTAGAAAGAGGAAAAAGAAGAAGAAGAAGAAGAGGACGAAACAAAAAGAATGAAGAAGAAGAATGAAGAAGAAAGAGGAAGAGAAAGAAGAAAAATTATGAAGAAAAAAAATGAAGAAGAAGAAAAGGAGAAAAAGAAGAAGAATGAAGAAGAAGACAAAGAAGAATGAAGAAGAAAGAAGAAGAATGAAGGTGAAGAAAAGAAAAAGAAGATGAAGATTGAAAAATGGTGAAGAAGATTGAAGAAAAAGAAGAAGAATAAGTAGAAGAAGACGAATGAAGAAGAAGAAGATGAAGAAGAATGAAGAAATGAATGAGAAAGAAGAAAGAAGATGATAGAAGAAGAAGAAGAAGAAGAATGAAGAAGAAGACTGTAGAAGAAGAATGAGGAACAAAGAAGAAGAATGAAGAAAATAATGAGAAAGAAGAATAGAGAAGAAGAAGAATGAAGAAGAAGAATGTAGAAGAAGCATGAAGAACAAAGAAAAAGAATGAAGAAGAAAAAAAGAAGATGAAGAAAGTAGTTGAATGAAGAAGAATGAAAAAGAAAGAAGAAGAAGAAGTAGAAGAAGAACGAAAAAGAAAGAAGAAGAATAAAAATAAATTTACCACAAAAAAAAAGTCGAAGTTCGATGGCGCACTTCTGAAGGGCGCTGGCGCACTTTTAAAGTGCGCCATTCTTCTTTATTCTTCTTTCACTTCTTCTTTCATCAAGTCCTTTTTTCTTTTTCTTCTTCATTCTTCTTCTTCCATCTTCTTTTTCCTTTTTCTTCTTCTTTCTTCTTCTTTCTTCTTCTTCTTCTTTCTTCTTCTCATTCATCTTCTTATTTTTCTTCTTCTTCATTCTTCTTCGGTTTTCTACCTTTTTGTGACAATAGGTTACGATCATCTCATGTGTTAGCATCCAAGTTTTATTCTTCTGACAATCTGAGTTGAAGACCCAACTCCTTCTTCTTAGGATTAAGCTACTCTCTAGCTCATTCGCATTTGGATTCCCTCTGTTTCTAAAAGATGCAGTTGACCTTAAGTGTAGGGTTTTCAACTCAGATTGTCAGAAGAATAAAATATTGAAGCTAACTGCATGAGATGATCGTGAGCCATATTGTCAAGGAATAGTACAAAATGTGCTCATTCTCTTTGAATGAAAAAGAAGAAGAAGAAGAATGAAGTAGAAAGAGGAAAAAGAAGATGAAGAAGAGGAGGTAACAAGAAGAATAATGATGAAGAAAGAGGAAGAGAAGGAAGGAAAATAACGAAGAAGAAAGATTAAGAAGAAGAAAAAGAAGAAAAAGAAGAAGAATGAAGAAGAAAAACAAAGAAGAAGAATGAAGATGAAGAAAAAGAAGAAGAAGATGAGAATTGAAAAATGGTGAAGAAGAACGAAGAAAAAGAAGAAGAATACGTAGAAGAAGACAAATGAAGAAGAAGAAGATGAAGAAGAATGAAGGAAAGAATGAGAAAGAAGAAAAAAGAACATAGAAGAAGTAGAATGAAGAAGAATGTAGAAGAACAATGAAGAAGAACAATGAAGAAGAACAAAGAAGAAGAATGAAGAATGAAGAAGAAGATGAAGAAGAACAAGAATGAAGAAAACAATGAGAAAAAAGTACATAGAAGAAGAAAAATGTAGAAGAAGAATGTAGAAGAAAAATAAAGAAGAAAGAAGAAGAATGAAGAATAATGAATGAAGAAGAAATAGAAGAAGATGAAGAAAGTAATTGAAAGATGAAGAATGAAAAAGAATGAAGACGAAGAAGAAGAAGAAGAACGAAAAAGAAATAAGAAGAAGAAGAAGTAAATTACCCAAAAAAATAATAATGAGGCGCATCTGAAGGGCGCGCTCGCGCACTTTTTCTTCTTTATTCTGTATCCTCTTCTTCTTCCATCATATCCTTTTCTTCTTTTTCTTCTTCATTCTTCTTCTTCTGTCTTCTTTTTCAATTTTCTTCTTCTTCATTTTTCTTCTTCTTTCTTCTTCTTATTTTTCTTCTTCTTCATTCTTTTTCTGTTTTACACCATTTTGTGACAATATGGATTACGATCATCTCATGTGTTAGCATCCAAGTTTTATTTTTTTGACAATCTTAGTTGAAGACCCAACTCCTTCTTCTTAGGATTAAGCTACTCTCAAGCTCAACCGCATTTGGATTCCCTTCGTTTCTAGAAGATGCAGTTGAGCTTCAGTGTAGGGTTTGCAACACAGATTGTCAGAAGAATAAAATTTGGATGCCTAACTGCATGAGATGATCGTGAACCATATTATCATAAAATGGTGCAAACTGTGCTCGTGCTCTTTGAATGTAAAAGAAAACGAAGAAGAATGAAGTAGAAAGAGGAAAAAGAACAACAAGAAGAAGAGGACGAAACAAGAAGAATGAAGAAGAAGAAAGAAGAAGAATGATAAGAAAGAGGAAGAGAAAGAAGAAAAATAATAAAGAAAAAAGTTGAAGAAGAAGAAAAGGAAGAAAAAGAAGAATAATGAAGAAAAAGAAGAATAATGAAGAAGAAGAAGAAAGAAGAAGAAAGAAGAAGAAGAATGAAGGTGAAGAAAAAGAAGAAGAAGATGAAGATTGAAAAATGGCAAAGAAGAACGAAGAAAAAGAAGAAGAATAAGTAGAAGAAGACTAATGAAGAAGAAGAAGATGAAAAAGAATAAAGAAAAGAATGAGAAAGAAGAAAAAAGAAGATAGAAGAAGAAGAACAAGAACAAGAATGAAGAAGAAGAATGTAGAAGAAGAATGAGGAACAAAGAAGAAGAATGAAGAAAAGAATGAGAAAGAAGAACATAGAAGAAGAAGAATGAAGAAGAAAGAAGAAGAATAAGAAGAAATTTACCACAAATAAAAAAAAAGAAGTAGAAGTTCGCGGGAGAACTACTGATGGGTGCTGGCGAACTTTTAAAGTACGCTGGCGCACTTCTTCATCTTCTTCTTCTTCTTCTTTATTCTTCTTCCACTTTTTTTTCATCATGTCCTTTTTTCTTTTTCATTCTTCTTCTTCCGTCTTCTTTTTCCTTTTTCTTCTTCTTTCTTCTTCTTCATTCTTCTTCTTCTATCTTCTTCTCATTCATCTTCTTATTTTTCTTCTCTTCATTCTTCTTCCGTTTTCCACTTTTTTGTGACACTATGGTTAAGATCATCTCAAGTGTGAGCATCCAAGTTTTATTCTTTTGACAATCTGAGTTGAAAACCCAACTCCTACTTCTTAGGATTGAGCTACTCTCTAACTCAATCACATTTGGATTCCCTCTGTTTCTAGAAGATGCGGTTGACCTTGGGTGTAAGGTTTGCAACTCAGATTGTCAAAAGAATAAAATATTGATGCTAACTACTTGAGATGATCGTGAACCATTTTGTCATGAAATGTTGCGAAATGTGCTCGTGCTCTTTGAATGAAAAAGAAGAAAAAGAAGAATGAAGCAGAAAGAGGAAAAAGAAGAAGAAGAAGAAGAGGAAACAAGAATAATGAAGATGAAGAAAGAAGAAGACAGAGGAAGAGAAAGAAGGAAAATAATGAAGTAGAAAGATGAAGAAGAAGAAGAAGAAGAAAAAAAAAAAGAAGAATAACAAAAAGAAGAATAATGAAGAATGAAGAAGAAAAAGAAAGAAAAAGAATGAAAATGAAGAAAAAGCAGAAGAAGATGAAGATTGAAAAATGATGAAGAAAAATGAAGAAAATGAAGAAGAATAAGTAAAAGAAGACGAATGAAGAAGAAGAAGAAGAAGATGAAGAACAATGAAGAAAAGAATGAGAAAGAAGAAAAAAGAACATAGAAAAAGAAGAATGAGGAAGAAGAATCTAGAAGAAGAATGAAGAAGAAGAATGTAGAAGAAGAATGAAGAATGAAGAATGAAGAAGAAGAATGAAGAAGAAGAAGAATGAAGAATGAAGAATGAAGAAGAAGATGAAGAATAAGAAGAATGAATAAGAAGATGAAGAATAAGAAGAATGAAGAAAACAATGAGAAAAAAGAACATAGAAGAAGAGGAATGAAGAAGAAGAATGTAGAAGAAGAATGAAAAACAAAAAAGAAGAATGAGGAATAAAGAATGAAGAAGAAAAAGAAGAAGATGAAGAAAGTAGTTAAAAGATGAAGAATGAAAAAGAAAGAAGAAGAAGAAAGAAGAAGAAGAACGAAAAAGAAATAAGAAGAAGAAGAAGTAAATTACCCAAAAAAAAAGAAAAGAAAGAGGCGCATCTGAAGGGCGCTAGCGCACTTCTTCTTCTTTATTCTTCTACCTCTTCTTCCTCCATCATGTCCTTTTATTGTTTTTCTTCTTCATCTTCTTCTTCTGTTTTCTTTTTCATTTTTCTTCATCTTCATTCTTCTTCTTCTTTCTTCTTCTTATTTTTCTTCTTCTCCATTTTTCTTCTGTTTTACACCATTTTGTGATAATATGGATTGCGATCATTTCATGTGTTAGCATCCAAGTTTTATTTTTCTGGCAATCTGAGTTGAAGACCCAACTCCTTCTTAGGATTAAGCTACTCTCAAGCTCAATCACATTTGGATTCCCCTTGTTTCTAGAAGATGCAGTTGAGCTTGAATGTAGGGTTTGCAATACAGATTGTCAGAAGAATAAAATTTGGATGCCTAACTGCATGAGATGATCGGGAGCCATATTGTCATAAAATGGTGAAAATTGTGCTTGTGCTCTTTGAATGAAAAAGAAAACAAAGAAGAATGAAGTAGAAAGAGGAAAAAAGAAGAAGAAGAAGAAGGGGACGAAACAAGAAGAGTGACGAAGAAGAAAGAAGAAGAATGAAGAAGAAAGAGGAAGAGAAAGAAGAAAAATAATGAAGAAAAAAGATAAAGAGGAAGAAAAGGAAGAAAAGGAAGAAAAATGAAGATGAAAAAGAAAGAAGAAGAATGAAGGTGAAGAAAATGAAGAAGAAGATGAAGATTGAAAAATGGCAAAGAAGAATGAAGAAAAATAAGAAGAATAAGTAGAAGAAGACGAATGAAGAAGAAGAAGACGAATGAACCCGGTCTAAACCTTGGTTTTGTGTCATGACAGGTCTTCCGATCATCACCGGGCCAGACGGGGCAAGCGGATAACAAACAGGTACAAAATCGGACCGAAGTCGACCAATTATACCTGATTCTAGGTATACCGGTCGATGGTACCGGTCTTGGTACCGGTCGACTGGTATGGCCTGTGCAACTATGTGCGGGAATCTAGAAATTGGTCTCTACGGGTCCCGCTTTCCTGATTTCGAATCCTAGAAGTTTCCTAATCCTAGTAGGGTTACTAAACCCTATTTCTAGCCTATAAATACACCCTTAAACCTTCTCAAATCATTTCCATTGTCTCTCACAAACCATAGAGAAGAGAAAGAGGTGGAAAAGGAGAAGGAGGTGCCGCCATTACCGTTCGACGACGCTCTCATTACGCCTGTCAACGGTAAGTGTTTAAATCCATCTTCTTACCCTATGTTAGTTGTGTGGGTGGATCAATACCATGCAAAGTAGGTATTGATCTAAAACCCTAAATTGGCCAATAAACCCTAAGTTGCCGTCAAACCTTAGATTTGAGTTCGAGATGATATTCATCGAAATAAGACTTGAATGAGTTGGGTAACTCAAAGCCTAGACTTAGAATGGATGGGAGAAACCCTGAAAATCCATGGAGGATGATCGTCGGCAGTCGAAAAACCCAATGTATGGTCTTCCGGAGACATACCGGTCGACTATACCGGTTGCACATAGTGTGACCGGTATGTTGCGACCGCTACCTCTCTGGAGGTTATCTGTGGGGACCGGCTGACCATACCGGTCGCCAGTCTTTCCCCACAGAGCTGCGACCGGTATGTTGCCACCGGTCAGCTCTGTGAGGGTATTTGTAACCCTGATGGTTTCCGACCAACATGAAACCCTAATAATATTGTAGGACTTTGTGACTTGCCGTTTGGATCTTGCGACGTGGAGCAAGCTAATCAACGAGCGTCAGGTAAGGGAATCTGACCTAAACCTAATAATTAATGGACAGTAAGTTGTTGTTAATCACCTGATTATATGAGATGTGTTGTTTGTGCATATTCACATGCCATCCTTTACTTTCAGTTATTATTACTGTTCATGCATTGATAGGATGTGATTGTTAGGCATGTGATTGTTTTCGTTAGTGTGTGGACTGGGGCATGGGCCTGGGATCGCTCTTCACATTTGCACCTTTTGTAGTATTCTGTCTTAACATGCTTGGTACGGGTGGGGTATCAGGGGAAGGTCATGGTACGGTGGTCTCCGATATTGATGTTGTCCCAGCCATTGTTATGTGGTACTGTGGATTCCGAGTCGACGCTGGCTTGTCCACGATGGTTTAGCTCTATCTCTATGCCATAGGGAGTTATGTTGGGATAGGGTCTACCTGCGTATTGTTTCTATCCTAGTGAGTTAGTTGCGGATAGAGCATCAGGGGAGGTGTGGGAATGCCTTGGCTCTATCTCTATGCCATAGACGGCTGTGCTGGGATAGAGCATACATTGATGACATATAGGATTGGTTAGTTGCGAGCCCAGTTTGTGAGCCCTGGCCAGTAGGGGCTTAGGTACTGGTATGGGTAGAGTATCAAGGGAGGTACGTGGGTATCTTAGCTTTATCTCTATTCCATGATGGATGCATGTGGGCCAATGGGGGTGTAATCCATGAGGTGCCACACACTCGTGTATAGAGGTGCGGGGACCACCAAACCTTTCTATAGCACATTGCAAACTTAAAACCAGACCACAACATAAAATTGATTGTTACTCATGCATAATGTTGTGAAACTGTCTGATTGTCTTACTGAGCTGTGTTGTGAGCTCACCCTTTGTACGTACATTGTTTTTAGATGTTGATGCAGGATACACCGTGGACGACTACGTGAACGCTCCGGCATACGGTGGCGTGGCTTCTCTGGATGTACAAGCAAGGGAGGACGAGCATGATGCTTCATGCGAGTGCCCTTTCTGCGTGTACTTGTGATTGATTTTTATTTAGTTGTTTCCGTTATTTTTGTTTGGTATTAAGAGATGTAAAAGATATTATAGTTTATGTTTGGATTTGAATAATTGGATATTTTATTATCAATAGATACTCAGTTCATTCTATTTAAAGTCTTCTGCTGTATATTTCTATTCTGATTATGGTTATGTGTAATGGTTTGTATGAATGGACACGGCCTATTCGAGATCCTGGTGTGAACCGTTGGTTCAATGACAGTTCACTCACACCATTCTGGTTGGATCAGAATTTGGGGTGTGACAACTTGGTATCAGAGCTCTCGGGCTCTGTCTACAGACTATATTACACTTAACTGGGTCGATGAACTGAGTTAGGAAATATTAAAAATTTTAATACAAATACACCCTAAGCATTGTTTGATACCTGGGATGGACTAAGAAAGAGAATAATGTAATATATTAAATGTGGAACATAACATTTACACATGCACTAGTTAGGAAAAACCATGAAAATTTCCATTAATTAAAAAAATTATAGCAAATGATATAGTGCTATAGGGTACAGTCCACAAACCGGACAGTTACCCTGTATTATAAACAGTCATAAGTGAAAGAAATAAAAGGGATAATCATGGGGTAGGGTGTAAGACCCGTGTCAAACTAACCCGGTCTTACCACCTTGAACCAGGTTTACCCATTATGGTCGAGTCAAATGGACCAAGGGCATGAAGGAGATTGAGATCCCAGGTATAAAATCGACCCAAAAACACTTAATTTTAGGGAAGGGTCGCACACCCAGCTAAGCAGGGTCGGACCGCCCAAAACAGAAAGTCAGACCCTCAGTTTTGAAGGGAGGGTCGGACAGCTTAAGACCCTAGGGTCGACGGGATCATCGACCCTCCCATCGACCCTCGATTTCTGATGAAACTGAAAATAGGAAATTTCCTAATTTTCGGTTGGGATTCTTTCCAAATCTCAATGGGACTATTATAGGACATTCCTAGTCTATTTAAAGGATGTCCCTAAGCCACATTCACTCCTTTCACAACCCTAATTGAATTGAGAGAAAGAGAGAAGAAGGAAAAGAGGAAGAAAGGAGGCTAGGAAGAAGGCTTGGCAAAAAGGAGAAGAATTGCAGATAAAAGTAATCTTCTCAGGTATGGATATTAACTCCATGAGTTTCTACAGACCTTAGGTTAGATATGGTTGAGTGTAGGATTTCGGAGAAACCCAAACCATCCATCCATGGTTAGGTTTTCATAGAAAACCATAGGAGGATGTACGAAAGCTATCTAGATGGATTATACATGGTTCTAGACCATGGATTGACTGTTGAATGAATGTAGGAAGCAAGCCATAGAACCCCAAACATGAAGAATGGATTAAAAGTGGAAATTGGACCAGAGTGCACCAAGGGTCGCACCGAGGGTCGATAGACCATCCGACCCTAGGTGTTTCTGACCATCGACCCTCAGCATTCGGGAAGTTCAGAATGGAGGGAGGGTCGATAGAGCCATCGACCCTAGCATCGACCCTAGCATCGACCCTCAGTTGACAGAGTGGTTTTTAAATTCCGAATTAATTCTAATTAAATTCTATCGACTTTGTTAGGTTTGCTATCAGTATAATAACAGTATAAAGGTGATTCTAAAGCTTGGAAAAATATCTATTAGCAAGCTAAGGTGAGGAACCTTAACCCCAAACTAAATTAGTTAATAATAAACTGTTTTCTATTTCTTGAGTCCTAGGCCATGTTTGATTCTATGCGAATATGTTTGTAATGTGCATACAGCATGCCATCCAATATTTCTATTACTTGTTCATGCATATTTACTTTATTGTTTATAACATGATGATGATGATGATGATAGGAATAGGCATGTGCTTGTATGTGTGTGGTTGATGTGCTTGATGTGAGCGAGTATCGGGGAGGTGTGATGAGAACGTCAATAAACGTTAACCTTTGGCGGGTCTCAAAGACTTTAGCTCTATCTCTAACTCAAGTCTTGTGCATTGGCATCGTCGTATCGCCATTACCTTAGTAGAACTATTATGTCGTAGAGTATCGGGGAGGTGGTCTCGGTCCTTGTAGTCTCTCGACTCTACCGGGGGCCTTAGCTTTATCTCTATGGATGTTCCGAGGGATCTGTGGGGTGAGGCCTTGGATACAATCGTTTGGCATTAGGATTGGTTAGTAGCGAGCCCAGTTTGCAAGCCCTCGCTAACAGGGGCTTACGTGTTGGTATAGCATTATATAGCAATAAACGTTAACCTTTGTTGTATAATGTTATGGTAGGGTGGATGGGGATGACGATAAACGTTAACCTTCGGGCTGGCTTCCACACCCTGTGTATAGAGGCGGTGTCAATAAACGTTAACCTTTGACCACCCAACCTTTCTATTGCACATTGCAAACTATAAACCAAGACCAACGATATGAATTGACTTTTTGCATGCATATGAAATGTTGCATTGTTTTGGCTACTCACTGAGTCGTGTTGTGTGCTCACCCCTCGACGTCGAATATTTTTAGTTGATGATGCAGGTTATACAGTTGAAGATTACATGAACGCGTCGGCGTACGGAACTGTAGCAGCTATGGAAGTTGGAGCTGAAGACGATACACACGACTCCTTTTGCGAGTGCAACTCGTGTATATTCGATTAGATATTTTTGTAGGTTTCTTTATTGGATTTATAGACATGTATTTGATACTTGATTATTATGTCTCGGTTTGATACAGAATAATTTTGTATTAAATTATTAATATCATTTTAGTTCTCAGTTCATTTATTTATAAAATTTCCGCTAATGTGTATTTACTCTGATTATGATTGTGGATGCGTGTAAAGTTTGGATAACGCGGGGATAGCCTATTAGAGATCCTGGTTGAACCGTTGGTTATTTAGCGGTTCATCACACCATTCTGAAGTGTGCGGAATTGGGGTGTGGCAACTTGGTATCAGGGCATCTCAGGCCTTGCCCGCCGAACTGACACACATTCAAGACCATTGTGAACTGAGATAGGATAAATTGAAAGCTTTAATACAAACACATTGTAAGCACAAGTGATGATTGAAACCGAATTAAAAAGAGAATAATGCATCTATTAAAGAGAAAAACAGTTACATACAATGAGTAAGAGAAACAAAACGTATATACATCGCTAAAGTAGAGTACAGTCCATAATCCGGACAGTTACTCTGTAGTACAAGAAAAGTAAAGTACAAATCAAGAAGCTGGAGGAGAAGGAGGAGGCGTTGCCTCACGATCTCTGTCGTAGTCCTCAGCATAGACCCTAGTCAACCAGGCCACCTGTGTCTGGGTCGTCTGGAGACTAGCTGTGAGACCGGCTATCCTCTGGTCAGTCGTACACTGCACCTCTAGGAGCTCTCCCATTCGCGCATCTGATGCGTGCTGAGCAGCCAACAGCTCATCCATCCTCAGATCAGATCTGCGCTGAGCATCTTTGATCTCCTGCAGCATCTCCATCATATCGGAAGGTGGGCGTGAAGGACCAGCGTCATGAGAAGGACTGGTCTCGGGTACCGAAGCCGCCGCAGCAGAAGTACCAGCCCTATCCGCATGCGTGGGTGATGGCGGTGGTATCGCATCGACATCCATATATAAGCGATCATCGTCGATCGGATCCCCACGAGCCCTAGCAGCAGCCTCAGCATCAGCCATCTCAACCCGAGTGTGAGGGCGCACCATCGCGTTCCTCTCCTCATCACTAACCTCCGCATCTCACAGCCCCATCTTGCAGATAGCCTCCCAATCTAGAGGCGACGAGAAGGTCTTCTCCTGGATCTTCTCATCTACTAGATCCACCCCCAGACGGGTCAGTAGCACTGTAATCATGCGTCCATAGGGTAGATTACCCCTATGACCGGACAATGTAGCACTAATCATCGTCCGCATGATGATGTAAGGAAGGCAGACCGGCTGACGAGTGCAGATGCAGTAGATCAAGAACTGAGTCAGCTGAGAGACCCTCTCATAATGCCCACTCTGTGGGATCAGATTATGCTGGATAATCTTGCAGAAGACCCGTGGAGCCGGACGCAAGTAGCAAGCTCTCATCTGCCATCTATCGGGACGGAGCAACTGGTTGTCGATCTCAGCTCTCATCTCCATCTCAACAAACTGTGGCTCTCCCGGTGCACAGTACACCATAGGGCCATCATAGGCAATGCCCAACAGATCGGCCAGCTGCCGATAATCAAAGGAGATGTGCACCCCCTTGACGTAGCTGGTGATGCGTAACTCCTGGCCGTGCTCAACATCATTGTAATTCCCCACCACCTGGAGATTACAATAAAACTGGCACACCAAGTCGGGACAGGTGCACGCGTCGTATGTGATGACAAGGAGCCACCCCATATCACCGAATGCTCCCTCCACATTGAACAAGGCTAGCTCAGCCAAGTTCACCATGCGACCCCCTTCCACTTTCTTACAGGCATAGTCAGCATACTGTGCCTCAGCTTCATTCGAATGAAAGCGGAGTGGATCACGCAATCTTGGCACTTTGGTACGGGCCATAGTATCTGCAAAATAAGAAGGAGAAAATAAACAAGGAGTTAGCAGGATAAAAATCCGAATTTTGATTTAATAACGACGTAAGTTGACCATAAAGCCCCATTTTTTCCCATACAAGTGGGCATAAGGACTTACGAAGGTTTAGACATATCCTACAACCCACATGCAGAAGGAAATTTTAAGTGGCGATGACCAATTTGAAGAAATTCAAGAAAAATAAAAAATTTCGATAAATTGGGGCAAAAAAAGAAAAATTCAAGTTTCTCGATAACCAACCGATGAAACTGAAAATTTTTTTAAGGCTTTCGTTCCTCAAGACCCCAATAACAAAAGCCCCCAATAAAAAACAAATTTTTACGGTTGGAAAAAGTTTAATTTGGAAAAGACGAGCTAAATGAGTAAAAACCTAGAAATAAAAACCTAAAAACAGGGAAAGTTAGGAAATTTTACCTGTAGAGGTGATGCGGATGTCGAAACTTGGACTAAGAATGACCCACAATAGTGAAGTAGCACTGTAGCAACTCGGAGAGTAGAGACGAGTCGAAACGGAGGAGGAATAGTGAGAATTGACCTAGAATCGGATCTTAAAAATCAGATTTTTGGTCCGAGGGTCGGACAATTCGACTGACACCATCGACCCTCGGATCGACCCTCCAATCGACCCTCGGCTCTCGAGAATCTGACAGAAAATCGAGGGTCGGATTGAGGGTCGGATACCCATCGACCCTCGCATCGACCCTCAGCTCTCGGGAAGAACAGGTCATTCCCAGGGTCGGATACTAAGGGTCGGACACACCAGCGACCCTCACCATCGATCCTACATAGAAAAGACAGTATTTATTTCAGAATCATTTGGAGATTTTGAATTTTATATCGATTAGCGTGCCTACATGAAGTATAAATGACTTCTCACTGATTTTGATGATTTTCAGGAACCATCCATCTCGAAAGTAAATATGTCTGGACGTAGAGTTACCCGACAAACCCGAAATACAGTCCCACCACCACCACCAATGGAGGAGACTAGTCAAGAGAATAACCATGCACAAGGTAATCCAGAACCAGCGGGCCCTACAAATTTGCCACCTCCACCACCGGAGCTAGCAAATGTGGTTATGAATCTGGCCCAACAGCTACAGCAGATGCAACACGCACAAGCTCAAATGCAGGTTGCAATGGGAGTTATGTTTCAAGCCACTCAGGCTGCAGCCATGCACACTGGGCAAGCTAGTGCAGCACCAGTGGGTAACCACCCATCTCAACAGACACCTCAACAACCAGCTGCACCAATTCCAGTGCAAGTCCCAGAAGCAGCCCAAGGGAACTATCAGTATCCACACCCTATGTTTGGGGCATACCAAAATCAACTGGATCACTCCCGGCTAGTGGAGAGATTTTTGAAAATAAAACCGAGAGAATTCAATGGTAAGCCGTCTGATCCACTGTGGCCAGCACACTGGATAGACGAAATGGAAAGGAACTTCCTTATGATGAGTATTACCGAGGAAGAGAAAGTACTATGCGCCACCTTCATGCTCAAAGGCGACGCACACCATTGGTGGAAATCTACAAAGACATACTTATTGACCAAGCACGCCCTACTGACATGGGCTATATACAAAGAAGCATTCTTCGAGAAGTATTTCCCAAGAAGCTTCAGAGATTCAATGGAGAAAGAGTTCCTGAGCTTGTACCAGGGACAGATGACCGTAGACGCATATCAACAGCGCTACGAAGAGCTGTTTTTCTTTGCACCGGCTAGTATGCAAGAAGAAGATACAAAAACCCGTAGATTTGTCGCGGGACTAAGAGGAAGTATAAGAGAACATGTTTTGGGACTAGAGAAGAACATATACAACGAAGCTGTTCAGATTGCTCGAGTAATCGAATCGAGCCAGAAGGAGAGTTATTTCTCCCAGAGCAGAGGAATCAAGAGACCAGCCAGAAACTCTTACAATGGACGCAATAACAGGACGTATAAACCTTTCCGTCCTCAGAATTTTAACGCTGCAACCAAGATTATCCCCGCAGCTCAACCTCAGCCCAAGTCAAACGTTGAAGCCCCGAAGTGCTATAACTGCAACCAACCAGGGCATATGGCAAGAGAGTGCCCAAAACCCAAGAAGGAACTACATCAAGGACGGGTATATGCCGTTACATCAGAGGATGCTGCCGCATCGCCCGATGTGGTCACAGGTATGACCGAAACTTGTAAGGCTATAATTAGAATTGATTGAACATGTAGACTAAGTAAAAAAACGAATCACAGGTATCGTACCTATCAATGGCGTACCCACCAGAGTACTCTTTGATTCAGGAGCTACTCATTCATTTATATCTGTGTCGTTTGGAAAGAAGACCAATCTGCCCATCAAAACATTAGATTACAAATTACTTGTACGGTCACCGATGGGATTAGAAGTGGAATTAGAGAAAGGTTATGGACCATGTCCAGTTCTCATTGGAGAGCAGACCTTGGATGCAACCTTAATATAACTTGAGATGGCAGACTTCGACATCATCTTGGGAATGGATTGGTTAGCTCGGCACTCTGAAAATTTGTTATGCGCCGAGAAGAAGCTAACGTTCAAAGACAAAGAAGGAGCAGAATTCAGTTTCTCGGGAACCAAACTTCCCAGGAGACACAAGCTCATACTCTCAGCATTAAAGGCTAAGAAGTGCCTTGAGAAAGGAGCGGTCGGATATCTAGTATCAGTGGTCGACCTAACCATGGACGTGCCACGAATGGAAGATATTGATGTCGTGCGGGATTTTCCTGATGTATTTTTGGAGGAACTACCCGGACTACCACCCGACCGAGCCACGGAGTTTGTAATAGACCTTATACCTGGAGCCGCACCAGTATCAAAAGCACCTTATAGAATGGCTCCTACTGAACTAAAGGAATTAAAAGTGCAATTACAAGAACTGCTAGATAAGGGTTATATTAGGCCCAGTATATCTCCATGGGGAGCACCGGTGTTGTTCGTAAAGAAGAAGGATGGTGGCCTTCGATTATGCATCGACTATCGACAGTTGAATAAGCTGACAATCAAGAATCGATATCCACTACCCAGGATCGATGACTTGTTCGATCAATTACAAGGAGCGAAGGTATTTTCAAAGATCGATCTTCGATCAGGCTATCATCAACTGAAGATTAAAGACGGTGACATTCCGAAGACAGCTTTCAGGACAAGATACGGACATTATGAGTTCCTAGTGATGTCCTTCGGACTAACTAATGCACCGACAACATTCATGGAACTTATGAACCGGGTTTTCCACGATATGTTGGATACGTCGGTCATAGTATTTATTGATGACATATTGGTATAGTCCAAGGACAAGGAAACCCATGTCAAGAACCTAAACGCAGCCCTACAGCGTTTAAGGAAAGAGAAGTTATACGCCAAATTTTCGAAGTGTGAGTTTTGGCTAACTGAAGTCGCCTTTCTAGGCCATGTAGTATCCGTGGAAGGAATCAAAGTGGACCCCAGTAAGATTGAGGCTATAGTGAAGTGGGAAGCACCAAAGAGTGTTTCAGAAATTAGAAGTTTTCTGGGTCTAGCTGGTTATTATCGGAGATTCGTAGAAGACTATTCTCGGATTGCCGTACCTCTCACCAGTTTGACCAAGAAAGGAGAAAAGTTCATATGGACGGATAAGTGTGAAAAGAGTTTTCAAACATTGAAGAACAGATTGATATCTGCTCCAATTTCGACCATTCTCGTTCCAGGACAGACATTTACCTTATACACTGATGCATCGGGATTGGGATTAGGATGTATGCTTATGCAAGGAGAGCAAGTAGTTGCGTATGCCTCGAGACAGTTGAAGGTACATGAGAAAAATTACCCCACTCATGATTTGGAGTTAGCGGTAGTAGTACATGCTGTCAAGATATGAAGACACTACCTATACGGAGAGAAATTTCAGATTAAGTCGGACCATAAAAGTCTTACTTACCTATTTAATCAGAAGGAGTTGAATATGAGACAAAGAAGATGATTGGAACTATTGAAGGACTATGATTGTGATATCCAGTATCATCCGGGAAAAGCGAACGTAGTAGCAGATTCATTGAGCAGAAAAGCAATGATAAAATCTCAAGGAGAACTTAGCACGACTGCAGCAATGTATACCAACGGAATGGTGTTTAATCACGGCAATGAACAATATGTGATAGATACCACGGATGAATCAGCTAGCCAAGGGTTTATTCATCGATTTTCGAACATGTTCACGGCATTAAAGATTATACCGGATATAGTGGGCGAAGTGAAGACAGCTATCACAGCAGATCCTTATCTAAGAACAGTACAAGAAGATATTGAGAAAGGTAGGACTAACCCTGAGTTCACCTTAGATGATGAGAAGGTACTGAAATACAAAGGAAGAATATGTGTACCCGAAATAGAAAATATGGACATTAGACACCGACTGATGAAGGAAGCCCATACCACCATTTACTCGATACATTCTGGAAGCACAAAAATGTATCATGATCTAAAGAAACTGTATTGGTGGAGGGGAATGAAGGTAGATATAGCCAAGTTAGTGTCTCAATGCCTAAATTGTCAGAAAGTAAAGGCTGGACGACAAAGACCCGCAGGACTGTTACAGCCGTTACCGGAACCCGCATGGAAATGGGACTGCATCACTATGAACTTCGTCACAGGACTACCATTGACTCCTCGAGTAGTTGACGCAGTTTGGGTGATAGTAGACCGTCCGACTAAAACAGCTCGCTTCATACCGATACGACCCCAGTATACACTGGAAAGGTTAGCAAAGCTGTATGTGGATAATATTGTTCGGTTACATGGTGTTCCAGAAAGCATTGTGTCCGATAGAGATCGACGATTTACTACCAAATTTTGGGAAGGACTGCAAAAGGCCACGGGTACAACATTGAAGTTCAGTACTGCATTCCATCCACAGACAGACGGACAGTCGGAGCGTACAATCCAGATTTTAGAAGATATGCTACAAGCATGTGTGATTGATTTCAAGGGATCATGGGACGAGAAGTTACCATTGATTGAGTTCGCTTATAATAACAGTTATCAGGCTACTATACAGATGTCACCTTATGAAGCACGGTATGGTAGGAAGTGTCGAACTCCCTTGTTTTGGAATGAAGTTGGAGAACGTAGTATTGTTGGACCGGAATTTGTTGAAGAGACTTGTCGAGTGGTCGACATCATCAAAGAAAGAGTAAGAGTAGCTCAGAACCGTCAGAAGCAATACGTAGATACTCAATGAAGAGATCTAGAGTTCACCGTGGGCGATGAAGTATTTTTGAAAGTATCGCCTATGCAAGGATTGAAGAGGTTCGGACAGAAAGGAAAACTAAGTCCAAGATACGTCGGGCCATATGAAATTCTGGCTAAGCGTGGAAAAGTAGCTTATCAGTTAGCACTACCACCATCTATGTCAAGTGTGCATGACGTATTCCACATATCCTTATTGAAGAAGTACGTCAAAGACCCAACACATGTTTTGACAGTGGATTTGCCAGGATTGACTGATGATTTGATATTTGAAGTAACACCAAAGGAAATCACTAGTCAAAAGGTTCAATGTCTACGCAAGAGAGATATCTACTATGTTAAGGTCACATGGAAAAGTAGAGACATGGAAGAGATTACATGGGAAGAAGAAAATGCTATGAGAAAGCAATACCCTGACTTGTTTGATTCAGTAGGTACGTACAATTTTCAGGACGAAATTTTTATAAGTTGGGGGGAGTTGTAAGACCCGTGTCAAACTAACCCGGTCTTACCACCTTGAACCAGGTTTACCCATTATGGTCGAGTCAAATGGACCAAGGGTGTGAGGAAGATCGAGATCCCAGGTATAAAATCGACCCAAAAATACTTAATTTTAGGGAAGGGTCGCACACCCAGCTAAGCAAGGTCGGACCTCCCAAAATAGAAAGTCAGACCCTCAGTTTTGAAGGGAGGGTCGGACAGCTTAAGACCCTAGGGTCGACGGGATCATCGACCCTCGATTTCTGATGAAACTGAAATTAGGAAATTTCCTAATTTTCGGTTGGGATTCTTTCCAAATCTCAATGGGACTATTATAGGACATTCCAAGTCTATTTAAAGGACGTCCCTAAGCCACATTCACTCCTTTCACAACCCTAATTGAATTGAGAGAAAGAGAGAAGAAGGAAAAGAGGAAGAAAGGAGGCTAGGAAGAAGGCTTGGCAAAAAGGAGAAGAATTGCAGAGAAAAGTAATCTTCTCAGGTATGGATATTAACTTCATGAGTTTCTATAGACCTTAGGTTAGATATGGTTGAGTGTAGGATTTCGGAGAAACCCAAACCATCCATCCATGGTTAGGTTTTCGTAGAAAACCATAGGAGGATGCACGAAAGCTATCTAGATGGATTATACATGGTTCTAGACCATGGATTGACTGTTGAATGAATGTAGGAAGCAAGCCATAGAAACCCAAACACGAAGAATGGATTAAAAGTGGAAATTGGACTACAGTGCACCAAGGGTCGCACCGAGGGTCGATAGACCATCCGACCCTAGGTGTTTCTGACCATCGACCCTCAGCATTCGGGAAGTTCAGAATGGAGGGAGGGTCGATAGAGCCATCGACCCTAGCATCGACCCTAGCATCGACCCTCAGTTGACAAAGTGGTTTTTAAATTACAAATAAATTCTAATTAAATTCTATCAACTTTGTTAGGTTTGCTATCAATATAATAACAGTATAAAGGTGATTCTAAAGCTTGGAAAAATATCTATTAGCAAGCTAAGGTGAGGAACCTTAACCCCAAACTAAATTGGTTAATAATAAACTATTTTCTATTTCTTGAGTCCTATGCCATGTTTGATTCTATGCGAATATGTTTGTAATGTGCATACAGCATGCCATCCAATATTTCTATTACTTGTTCATGCATATTTACTTTATTGTTTATAACATGATGATGATGATGATGATAGGAATAGGCATGTGCTTGTATGTGTGTGGTTGATGTGCTTGATGCGAGCGAGTATCAGGGGAGGTGTGATGAGAACGTCAATAAACGTTAACCTTTGGCGGGTCTCAGCATTTTAGCTCTATCTCTAACTCAAGTCTTGTGCATTGTTATCGTCGTATCGCCATTACCTTAGCAGAACTATTATGTCGTAGAGTATCAGGGGAGGTGGTCTCGGTCCTTGTAGTCTCTGACTCTACTGGGGGGCCTTAGCTCTATCTCTATGGATGTTCTGAGGGATGCTGGGGTGAGGCCTTGGATACACTGTTTGGCATTAAGATTGGTTAGTAGCGAGCCCAGTTTGCAAGCCCTCGCTAACAGGGGCTTACGTGTTGGTATAGCATTATATAGCAATAAACGTTAACCTTTGTTGTATAATGTTATGGTAGGGTGGATGGGGACGACGATAAACGTTAACCTTCGGGCGGGCTTCCACACCCTGTGTATAGAGGCGGTGTCAATAAACGTTAACCTTTGACCACCCAACCTTTCTATTGTACATTGCAAACTATAAACCAAGACCAAAGATATGAATTGACTTTTTGCATGCATATGAAATGTTGCATTGTTTTGGCTACTCACTGAGCCGTGTTGTGTGCTCACCCCTCGACGTCGAATATTTTTAGTTGATGATGCAGGTTATACAGTTGAAGATTACATGAACGCGTCGGCGTACGGAACTGTAGCAGCTATGGAAGTTGGAGCTGAAGACGATACACACGACTCCTTTTGCGAGTGCAACTCGTGTGTATTCGATTAGATATTTTTGTACGTTTCTTTATTGAATTTATAGACATGTATTTGATACTTGATTATTATGTCTCAGTTTGATACAGAATAATTTTCTATTAAATTATTAATATCATTTTAGTTCTCAGTTCATTTATTTATAAGATTTCCGCTAATGTGTATTTACTCTGATTATGATTGTGGATGCGTGTAAAGTTTGTATAACGCGGGGATAGCCTATTAGAGATCTTGGTTGAACCGTTGGTTATTTAGCGGTTTATCACACCATTCTGAAGTGTGCGGAATTGGGGTGTGACATAGGGGGCCTCAGAGGAATAGGGTCTGCTATGTCATAGTCTCGCTCGTAAGCAACCCTGAGCCAGTGCACCTGATCCTGTGTGACCTTGAGACTGTGAGCCAACTGCGCCAAGTCGCGGCTCATCTCGCGCTGAGTGTCCCTAATCTCCATCATCATACTCATCATGGTGTCGGAGGAAGGCTGAGATGGAGGGAGGAAACGGTCGTAGGGGTCGAAAGCGTCATCAGGCCAGGATGCACCTAGAGGAAGAACAGGTTGAACGAGACCATGTTAGAGAGCCAAGTCTAGAAGTAGAGGAGGAACAGGTCCCAGAAGTAGCAACAAATTTACCTGGGCCGTCCCACAGGGATTCTGAGACCATTGTTACAAACCTGGTCTATCAGATGCAAGCTCAACAAAAGGAATTCCTGAGCGAGGTACTGAAGATGCTCAGGCCAACAGGTTCTGTTCCCACGGGAGGTACGCCTGAGTCTAGAGAGAGAAATACTTCACAACCGATGCAGGGTAGCCCAAGACCGATGGGCCAAGCACAGAACATACCACCACCGCATCAGTTCCCATCGCATTCTGCTTACCCGGGAGCTTATCCGTACCCACCACCATGGTACGGAGCAGACACGCAGGGACGACACGATCTGAGTAGGGCGGTGGATAGATTCCTGAACTTGAAGCCTTCATCATTCACTGGTAGAATAGGGAAACCATTGTGGCCAGCATAGTGGGTTGCAGAGATGGAGAAGAATTTTCGTCTGATGACATGTACAGAGGAGGAAAAGGTTTTATTTGCCACTCATATGCTGAATGAAGATGCAAATGCTTGGTGGAATTCTACCCGGGCATATCTGGAGACTAAGTATACACTGGTGGGTTGGGAAGTGTTTAAAGCTGCCTTCTTCGATAAATATTTTCCGAAGAGTTTCAGAGATCAAACGGAGAAGGAGTTCCTCAACCTACAGCAATCTCAGTTGACCGTGGATGCTTATCAGCAGAGGTACGAAGAGCTATTCTTCTTCGCACCGGCTAGTATGCAAGAGGAGGAGACCAAGACACGTAGTTTCACCATGGGAATACGTAGAAGCATCAGAGAGCACATCTTGGGTCTGCACAAGAAGATCTACAACGAGGCTGTGCAGGTTGTGAGGGTGATAGAGTCCAGTCAGAGGGACAGCTTCTTCGCTCAGAACAGGGGAGTGAAGAGACCTGCTAGTGAGAATTTGGGTGGCGGTTACAACAGACCCTTCTGCCCATACAGGGCACAGACCGCTACAGTACCTGCGAGAAACAACCCGGCACCACCTGTGCCACAGTTCGCTGGACACAACCAAAATATCAAATGTTATAACAGTCAGCAGCTGGGACATGTCATAAGGAATTGCACTCTACCTAAGAAGCAACCTCCCCAGCAAGGAAAAGTGTATGCGGTCACCACTGAAGAGGCAGCCGCATCACCTGATGTGGTAACTGGTACGACTCTATCCCTTACTATTTGGCTTATTCTTTCATTTTGCATGAGCATGTAGAACTAAAGGGGCAAAAAAAAACTATTCCAGGAATTGTAATTGTAGCTGGTATACCCGCCAGAGTATTATTTGACTCTGGGCCACGCACTCCTTTGTTTCTATTTCTTTTGGGAAGCGAATGGAGTTACCAATCAAGCATTTGAACCAAAGCTTGATAGTTTGCTCTCCACTAGGAGTCGAAGTGGCTTTGACCGAATATTATGGACCATGTACTGTATGTATTGAGGGCCGAGACTTAGAAGCAAGCCTAGTACTACTTGAGATGGCAGACTTTGATGTCATCCTGGGAATGGATTGGCTAGGCCATCATTCGGCCGTCCTTTTATGTGGTGAAATGAAGCTTGTGCTTACTGACAAAGAGGGAAGGGAGTATAGCTTCGCTGGGGTCAAGTTATCTAGGACGCGGAAGCTGATCCTCTCCGCCCTAAAAGCTAAGATGATGCTTAGAGAAAGGGGGAGTGGGTTATCTAGTATCTGTAGTCGACATAAATGCTGAGGTGCCAAAGATGGAAGATCTAGATGTGGTTCGAGAGTTTCCAGATGTATTTCCAGAAGATCTTCCAGGTTTACCACCAGACAGGGCTACAGAATTTGTGATAGACCTTATGCCAGGTTCAGCGCCGGTGTCTAAAGCACCATACAGAATGTCCCCGACCGAGTTAAAGGAGTTAAAGACCCAGTTACAAGAATTGTTGGATAAGGGCTTCATACGACCTAGTATATCACCTTGGGGAGCACCGGTATTATTTGTCAAGAAGAAAGATGGAAGTGTATGGCTATGTATTGACTACCGTGAGCTGAACAAGTTGACGATCAAGAATCGGTATCCCTTGCCTAGGATCGATGATTTGTTTGACCAGTTACAGGGTGCAAAGGTTTTCTCGAAGATCGATCAACGATCAGGGTATCACCAATTGAAGATCAAGGCCGGAGATATTCCGAAGACTGCTTTCAGGACGAGGTATGGGCATTATGAGTTTCTAGTTATGTCTTTCGGGTTGACCAATGCCCCAGCGTCGTTTATGGAACTGATGAACCGAGTGTTTCATGATATGTTGGACACTTCGGTCATCGTATTCATCGATGACATATTGATCTACTCTAAGGACATGGAGACTCATACATCACATTTGAGGGCAGCACTACAACGGCTGAGACAAGAAAAGCTTTATGCTATGTTCAAGAAGTGTGAGTTTTGGATGACGGAAGTGGCTTTCTTGGGCCATGTTGTATCTGAAGACGGTATCAAGGTTGATCCAAGTAAGATAGCTGCTATAGTAGGATGGGAAGCACCAAGATCTGTTGTGGAGATTCGTAGTTTCCTTGGGTTGGCTGGCTATTATGGAAGATTCGTGGAAGATTACTCCAGGATTGCTGTTCCACTCACCAGATTGAACAAGAATGGAGAGAAATTCATATGGACAGATGAGTGCGAGAATTGCTTTTAGAATTTGAAGTCAAGACTAGTCTCTGCACCTATCTTGACCATCCCAGAACCAAGCGTACCATTTACTTTATATACGGATGCTTCGGGGTTGGGTATCGGGTGTGTATTGATGCAAGGAGAACAGGTGATTGCTTACGCATCAAGATAGTTAAATGAGCATGAGAAGAACTATCCTACGCATGACTTGGAGCTAGCAGCGGTTATACATGCAATCAAGACTTGGAGACACTACTTGTACGGTGAGAAGTTTCAGATCAAGTCAGATCACAAGAGCTTAACTTATCTTTTCACTCAGAAGGATCTGAATATGAGACAGAGGCGATGGCTGGAATTGTTAAAAGATTATGATTGCGACATCCAGTACCATCCGGGTAAAGCAAATGTGGTGGCTGACGCCTTAAGCAGAAAGTGGGCATCGAAACCTGAGGCAGGACCAAGTACAAATGCTACATTGTGTGCCGTAGCCTCTAGTTCAATCGAAGGTGACGAAGAGCATATAATTGAAACTGCAGAAGATCCAGTTGAGCAAGTCTTGATTCATAAGTTCACTATGATGTTCGCCGCATTGAAGATCTCACCGGATCTAGTTGATGAAGTCAAGGTAGCAATCCTACAGGATCCATATCTCAAGACAGTGCAGGAAGACTTAGAGAAGGGTACGTGCAATCCTGACTTTACCTTGGATTCAGACAAGGTACTCAAGTATCGTGGACGGTTATGTATACCTGAGAGCGAAGACTGCGACATCAGAGACCGAGTTATGACTGAAGCTCATTACACTCCATATTCGGTACATCCAGGAAGAACCAAAATGTACCATGACTTGAGAAGACTATATTGGTGGAGGGGTATGAAAGAAGATATAGCTCGTTTCGTGTTCCAATGTCTGAATTGTCAACAAGTTAAAGCGGAAAGGCAAAGACCCGCATGTTTACTACAACCGTTACCAGAACCTGCGTGGAAGTGGGATTGTATCACCATCGATTTCGTCACTGGCCTACCTTTGACACCAAGGTCAGTGGATGCAGTTTGAGTTATAGTAGATCGACTCACCAAGACAGCTCGATTTATTATGGTCAGACCTCAGTATACCATGGAGAAACTGGCCAAGTTATATGTTGATAATATAGTCAGACTTCATGGCGTTCCAGAGAGTATAGTATCTGACAGAGATCCCCGTTTTACATCGAAGTTCTGGGAAGGATTACAGAAAGCTATGGGAACCAAGTTGAAGTTCAGTACATCTTTTCACCCTCAGACGGACGGACAGTCAGAGCGAACTATTCAAATTTTGGAAGATATGCTCCGAGCATGTGCAATAGATTTCAAGGGAGCTTGGGATGAGAAGCTTTCACTTATCGAGTTCGCTTACAACAACAGTTATCAGGCTACAATTCAGATGGCCCCATATGAAGCACTCTATGGGAAGAAGTTTCGTACACCTCTGTTATGGAACGAGGTGGGAGAGAGAAGAATTGTAGGACCAGAGTTTGTTGAAGAAACTTGCCGAGTGATTGATCAGATCAAAGAGAGAGTAAAGACAGCTCAAGTTCGACAGAAGCACTATGCGGATAACCGACGTCGAGATCTGGAGTTTGTAGTGGGTGACAAAGTGTTCTTGAAGATATCACCGGTGCGAGGTCTGAAACGGTTTGGTAAAAAGGGGAAGCTATGCCCCCGGTATGTGGGACCGTATGAGATATTGACCCGATGTGGTAATGTAGCATATCAGTTGGCTCTACCACCATCTATGTCTAGCGTTTATAATGTGTTCCATGTATCATTACTGAAGAAGTATGTCAGGGATCCATCGCATATCTTGATCGCTGATCCTTTAGACTTGACTGAAGACTTAACTTTCGAAGTGGTGCCTGTAATGCTCTCAAGCCGAAAAGTTCAGCAACTTCGAACCAAGGATATCAACTATGTAAAGGTGCATTGGAGAAGCCAAAATGTAGAGGAAATTACTTGGGAAGAAGAGAGCGCGATGAGGAAGGAGTACCCTAACCTTTTTTACGATCAAGGTACGTTCAAATTTTGAGGCTGAAATTTCTTTTAAGGGTGGGGGAGTTGTAGAACCTGCATGCAAATTTTGGGATGGAATTTCTTTTAAGGGTGGTGGAGTTGTAAGACCCCCACTCTGGAAACCCGGTCTAAACCTTGGTTTTGTGTCATTACAGGACTTTCGATCATCACCGGTCCAAACGGGGCAAGCGGATAACAAACAGGTACAAAATCGGATCGAAGTCGACCAATTATACCTGATTTTAGGTATACCGGTCGATGGTACCGGTCTTGGTACCGGTCCACCGGTATGGCCTTCGCAGCTATGTGCGGGAATCTAGAAATTGGTCTCTACGGGTCCCGCTTTCCTGATTTCAAATGGTAGAAGTTTCCTAGTCCTAGTAGGGTTACTAAACCCTATTTCTAGCCTATAAATACACCCTTAAACCTTCTCAAATCCTTTCCATTGTCTCTCACAAACCCTAGAGAAGAGAAAGAGGTGGAAAAGGAGAAGGAGCTAGGAAGAAGAAGAAGGTGCCGCCATTACCGTTCGACGACGCTCTCATTACGCCTGTGAACGGTAAGTGTTTAAATCCATCTTCTTACCCTATGTTAGTTGTGTGGGTGGATCAATACCATGCAAAGTAGGTATTGATCTAAAACCCTAAATTGGCCAATAAACCCTAAGTTGCCGTCAAACCTTAGATTTGAGTTCGAGATGATATTCATCGAAATAAGACTTGAATGAGTTGGGGATAACTCTAACTCAAAGCCTAGACTTAGAATGGATGGGAGAAACCCTGAAAATCCATGGAGGATGATCGTCGGCAGTAAAAAAACCCATGTATGGTCTTCCGGAGACATACCGGTCGACTATACCGGTTGCACATAGTGCGACCGGTATGTTGCGACCGCTACCTCTCGGGAGGTTATCTGTGGGGACCGGCTGACCATACCGATCGCCAGTCTTTCCCCATAGAGCTGCGACCGGTATGTTGCCACCGGTCAGCTCTGTGAGGGTATTTGTAACCCTGATGGTTTCCGACCAACATGAAACTCTAAGAATGTTATTTTAATGAAACCCTAATAATATTGTAGGACTTTGGGACTTGCCGTTTGGATCTTGCGACGTGGAGCAAGCTAACCAACGAGCGTCAGGTAAGGGAATCTGACCTAAACCTAATAATTAACGGACAGTAAGTTGTTGTTAATCACCTGATTATATGAGATGTGTTGTTTGTGCATATTCACATGCCATCCTTTACTTGCAGTTATTATTACTGTTCATGCATTGATAGGATGTGATTGTTAGGCATGTGATTGTTTTCGTTAGTGTGTGGAATGGGGCATGGGCCTGGGATCGCTCTTCACATTAGCACCTTTCGTAGTATTCTATCTTAACATGCTTGGTACGGGTGGGGTATCAGGGGAAGGTCGTGGTACGGTGGTCTCCGATATTGATGTTGTCCCGGCCATTGTTATGTGGTACTGTGGATTTTGAGTCGACGCTAGCTTGTCCACGATGCTTTAGCTCTATCTCTATGCCGTAGGGAGTTATGTTGGGATAGGGTCTACCTGCGTATTGTTTCTATCCTAGTGAGTTAGTTGCGGATAGGGCATCAGGGGAGGTGTGGGAATGCCTTAGCTCTATCTCTATGCCGTAGACGGTTGTGCTGGGATAGAGCATACATTGATGACATACAGGATTGGTTAGTTGCGAGCCCAGTTTCCGAGCCCTGGCCAGTAGGGACTTAGGTATTGGTATGGGTAGAGTATCAGGGGAGGTACGTGGGTATCTTAGCTCTATCTCTATTCCATGATGGGTGCATGTGGGTCAATGGGGCTATGATCCATGAGGTGCCACACACTCGTGTATAGAGGTGCGGGGGCCACCAAACCTTTCTATAGCACATTGCAAACTTAAAACCAGACCACAACATAAAATCGATTGTTACTCATGCATAATATTGTGAAATTGTCTGATTGTCTTACTGAGCTGTGTTGTGAGCTCACCCTTTGTACGTACATTATTTTTAGATGTTGATGCAGGATACACCGTGGAAGACTATGTGAACGCTCCAGCGTACGGTGGCGTGGCTGCTCTGGATGTACAAGCAAGGGAGGACGAGCATGATGCTTCATGCGAGTGCCCTTTTTGCGTGTACTTGTGATGGATTTTTATTTAGTTGTTTCCGTTATTTTTGTTTGGTATTAAGAGATGTAAAAGATATTATAGTTTATGTTTGGATTTGAATAATTGGATATTTTATTATCAATAGATACTCAGTTCATTCTATTTAAAGTCTTCTGCTGTATATTTTTATTCTGATTGTGGTTATGTGTAATGGTTTGTATGAATGGACACGGCCTATTCGAGATCCTGGTGTGAACCGTTGGTTCAATGACAGTTCACTCACACCATTCTGGTTGGATCAGAATTTGGGGTGTGACAGAAGAAGATGAAGAAAGTAGTTTAAAGAAGAAGAATGAAAAAGAAAGAAAGAAGAAAGAAGAAGTAGAAGAAGTAGAAGAAGAACGAAAAAGAAAGAAGAAGAATAAGAAGAAATTTACCACAAAAAAAAGAAAGAAAAAGAAGTAGGAGTTCGCAAGCGCACTTCTAATGGGCGCTGGCGCACTTTCAAAGTACGCTGGTGCACTTTCAATGTATGTTGGTGGACTTCTTCATCTTCTTCTTTATTCTTCTTCCACTTCATCTTTCATCATGTCCTTTTTTCTTTTTCTTCTTCATTCTTCTTCTTCTGTCTTCTTTTTCCTTTTTCTTCTTTTTTCTTCTTCTTCATTCTTCTTCTTCTTTCTTGTTCTCATTCAGTTTTTATTTTTCTTCTTCTTCATTATTCTTCTGTTTTCCACCTTTTTGTGACACTATGGGTTACAATCATCTCATGTGTTAACATCCAAGTTTTATTCTTCTGATAATCTGAGTTGAAGACCCAACTTCTTCTTCTTAGGATTAAGCTACTCTCTAGCTCAATCACTTTTGGATTCCCTCTGTTTCTAAATGATGCGGTTGACCTTGAGTGTAGGGTTTGCAACTCAGATTGTCAGAAGAATAAAATATTGATGCTAACTGCATGAGATATCGTGAACCATATTGTCATGAAATGGTGCAAAATGTGCTCGTGCTCTTTGTATGAAAAAGAAGAAGAAGAAGAATGAAGTAGAAAGAGGAAAAAAAAGAAGAAGAAGAGGTGGAAACAAGAAGGATGAAGATGAAGAAAGAAGAAGAATGAAGAAGAAAGAGGAAGAGAAAGAAGGAACCTTCAGAAGTGCGCCAACGAACTTCGACTTCTTTTTTTTTTGTGTGGTAAATTTCATCTTATTCTTCTTCTTTCTTTTTCGTTCTTCTTCTACTTGTTCTTCTTCTTTCTTTTTAATTCTTCTTCTTTCAACTACATTCTTCATCTTCTTCTTTTTCTTCTTCATTTTTTTTGTTTGTTCTTCATGCTTCTTCTACATTCTTCTTCTTCATTCTTCTTCTTCTATGTTCTTCTTTCTCATTCTTTTCTTCGTTCTTCTTCTTCATTCTTCTTCTTTGTTCCTCACTCTTCTTCTACATTCTTCTTCTTCATTCTTATTCTTCTTCTTCTTCTATGTTCTTCTTTCTTCTTTCTCATTCTTCTCTTCATTCTTCTTTATCTTCTTCTTCTTCATTCGTCTTCTTCTTCTTCATTCATCTTCTTCTACTTATTCTTCTTTTTTTTCTTCATTCTTCATCGCCAATTTTCAATCTTCATCTAATTCTTCTTATTCTTCACCTTCATTCTTCTTCTTTCTTTTTCTTCTTCATTCTTCTTCTTCTTCTTCTTCTTCTTCATCATTCTTCTTCTTTTTCTTCCTTTTCTTCTTCTTCATCTTTTTTCTTCATTATTTTTCTTCTTTTTCTTCCTCTTCTTCTTCTTCTTTTTCCTCTTTTTACTTCATTCTTCTTCGTTTTCTTTTTCATTCAAAGAGCATGAGCATAGTTTGTACAATTTTATGACAATATGGTTCATGATCATCTCAAGCAGTTAGGCATCCAAATCTTATTCTTCTGATAATCAGTGTTGCAAACCCTACACTCAAGCTCAACCGCATCTTCTAGAAATAAAGGGAATCAAAATGCGGTTGAGCTTGAGAGTAGCTTAATCCTAAGAAGAAGGTGTTAGGTCCTCAACTCAGATTGTCAGAAAAATAAAACATGGATGCTAAAACATGAGATGATCGTAATCCATATTGTCACAAAATGGTGTAAAACAGAAGAAGAATGAAGAAAAAGAAAAATAAGAAGAAGAAAGAAGAAGAAGAACGAAGAAGAAGAAAAATGAAAAAGAAGACAGAAGAAGAAGAATGAAGAAGAAAAAGAAGAAAAGGACATGATGGAAGAAGAAGAGGAAGAAGAATAAAGAAGAAGAAGTGCACCCGCGCCCCTCAGATGTTCCCCTTTCTTTTTCTTTTTTTTTGGGGTAATTTACTTCTTCTTCTTCTTTCTTTTTCATTCTTCATCTTTCAACTACTTTCTTCATCTTCTTCTTTTTCTTCTTTATTCTTTATTCTTCTTTTTTTTTTTTTTGTTCTTCATTCTTCTTCTACATTCTTCTTCTTCATTCTTCTTCTTCAACGTTCTTTTTTCTCATTGTTTTCTTCATTCTTCTTCTTCTTCATCTTCTTCTTCATTCTTCTTTTTTCTTCTTTGTTCTATATTGTTGGGGATTAAACAGGGAGATCCCCTCTCTCCTTATATCTTCACTCTGTGTATGGAGCCCTTATCTATATTGTTGGATGATGCCATTAGAAGAAGAGTTATTGCTCTCCCCCAAAGATGCCAGGCTCCTTCCATTTCGCACCTTATGTTTGCAGATGATCTTATGATATTTGCAAAGGCAAAGCTTGACTCTATTTTTGGTGTTCTTGGAATTCTTCAGACTTTCTCATCTTTATCAGGGCTGTTGGTAAATTCTAGAAAATCATCTATCCTCATTGGGGGGATTGATGACGTCGTCAAGGATCAGATTGTTACAACATCTGGGTTATCGAAAGGATCTCTCCCCATATCTTTGGGCATCCCTCTAGTACAAGCTAGCCCGTCTTCTAGAGACCGTGAACCCATTACCCAGAGATCCGAAGGAAAATTGAAGGTTGGAAGTACAGATTCCTCTCTTTTGCTGGTCGTCTCCAACTCATTTCGTCGGTCCTTCAAGGTAGCTACTTCTATTGGGCAGGCTTATTTGGGCTTCCTAAGAAAACTTGTTCAGACGTAGAATCGCTTTTGGCAAAATTTCTATGGTCAGGTCCTGATCTCAAAAAAAAGATCCATTATGTCAGTTGGCCTAAGATCTGCTTTCCTAAAGATGAAGGGGGCCTAGGCATCAGAAGATTGAAGGACTTATGAAACATCATAACAAACAAAAAAAAATCTTTGGGTTCAGTGGGCTAAAAGAAAGTACATAAAAAAAAATTGGTGTAGACAGTGAAATCCTCCAAAAGCTTTTCTTGGATTTGGAGAAATCTTCTCAATTACGGGGAGGCTATGAAAAGAAAAGTTGATTACTCTTAGGGCTCGGGGGAGAATACGTTGTTTTGGCTAGATCCATGGTAAGGTGGAGAGACCTTATGGAACAGGATTCCAAATGCCCATTCCTTTATTTCGATGGAGACAAAAATGGCAAACGTTAGTGAGTACTGGGATGGGGTTTCTTGGAAAGCTTGCACCCATAGTGACATCTAATGTTTCAGAACCATTTGGGAAGATCTAAATCATTGCCAATGGAATCCAAAAGAAAATGAGGATAAAATTCAGTGCATTACATCAAATGGCACTCGAAAGGAATTCTCTATCAAAGATGTTGGGATACAGTGAGAAATTGTGGTCCCAAAATGCCTTGGGCCAAGGCTATTTGTTTCTCAGCTAACATTCCCAAACACTCTTTTGCTTCTTGGAGGGCTTGTTTGGATGCTCTTCCCACTGCTGAGCAGTTATTTATTAGGAATATTGTCATCCCATCTCAGTGTTGTTTACGTGGAAATGGGGGAGACCGCAAAAAACATCTTCTTCTTCAGTGTGAGTTCTCTTCATTTGGGAGGTGTGCATGGCCAGATGTAAGCCGAGATTGAGAAGAACTTCATCCTGTAACATTGAAGCCTCTTGCTTAGCCAGAATCAACTCAAAAGGAAGGGACATATCTTGTGTCCCAAAAATCATGTTTAATGCCATGGTTTACAATATATGGAAGGAACGAAATAATAGAATTTTTCTGGGAAGAAAAAGAAAAAAGAAGCTCTAGCAAAAGAGATCATTCATGAG